>JAVQKI010397142.1:0-11374 GCA_036025975.1 Nematalosa erebi
AAAATCAACCGATATCTCACTCCAAATACAATACGCTGATCAGAGTAAATAAAAAAAAAATAAAATAAACTCACCCAGATCACAGTTATTAAATAGTATATATGGTGTTTTACAATAAAAATCACACATGTGTGTAAGGTGTGGCTATTAAATAACAACACTGTTATTATGAGCATATACAAGTTCTACTAGTATAACAAGTTTTGTGCATTAAAATTGAATAACAGCATTAGCCTCATTATTTAATGGACACACCTTGCATGTGTATGTATGTGTGTTTGGAGTGCCACACTTGATCTCTGGTGGTCAGAGCACCCAAAGCGGCTTTCTAAAACCATCTACTGTAGGTTTGGAGGTTTCTATCACCTAACCCTTAGGCACCCTTTCCATTGGGAATATAAGAGTTCTAAATATACATTGATGGGAACAGGCCAAAAAGCCTTCTATCCCAAGAACATGGGACAAAGACTTCTCCTTAGAACATAAATGCAGGCCAACTCCTAATCCGTCTTTCTGCCCTCGGCCCCTTTAAGGGCATCCTGTGATTCATGGCCCAGATGATTGGGGTCTCTTTTCCTCGGCTTAATCTGCATTACTGCGGAGCTTAATTTAGATTTGATTTTAATAGCTAGGCCCATCTCACCATCAGAAAAAAGCTTCCTGTAACTAACGTCTGGCACCAACGCAGAGCTAAAAAATAAACAGGGGCGGCAGAGCGGAAAAGGTATATGGGGCTTTAGGTGCCATGACAGACATGCTTTTCTTTGGGTTTTGAAACACCCACCGAAACGCCAGAGGCCCTGTTGGAGGGTGTTCGGCTGTGCTTGGCCTGCCAGTCGTTAGTGTACTTCTCCACGTAGTCGTCCAGTATGGTGTACAGGTCAAACACCTCCAACGGTGGATCCACGTCTCCATTCAAGATGGCGGAAGCCCGAATTTCTCGTCCGTAGAATCTACGCACATACACACACAGATTTTTTTCATGTTGCTTTTACTAGCTGTTGCCAGATAATGCTTGATGCTACAGTATAACTTACCAGACAACCATTGCATCTAATTTTTTACAGGCACGCATGACAATTACTCCTTATATCACCATTACCACTGTCATTTCATTGGATGATAACTACAAATGCTAATAACTGGTTATGGCATCTTCAGTGACAAGTTTATGACCTGATAACGTCATTCCCTGATGGAAAGTTCAAATAAGGCGTTGCCAAACAAACTGTTGGACACGTATTTAGCATGGTGATGACAAACAATGAACTCACTTCCGGTTGGCGTCCTTGCGCTCAACCAGGTATGAGCCCTCCAGCGACACGCCGGCGTAGAGGCCCCTGGACTTGCAGTAGGAGAAGACAGCCGCAGTGCTGCGTAACGCCACGTCTGCCTCCAGGTTCCTGTGGAAGATCACAGCTTTGACAGACATGTCACACTCACCTCATTAGGCAACAGGTGGAGCTGCACCTGCACAATCTCCCAGCTCTGCCTGCTCGGCATACCCAATTTATCACTTTCACTAAGTACATTACAGTCAACTGTACACTTTCAACACAGGCATCTGTAAACTGGATTTTCATTTCGGTCATTTGGGCTTTCTGCCATACCTAGAGAATGCAGTAGGGGGCATGGGCATGGCTGAGACACTAAATAAAGAAAAAAAAATATTTTTTTTTTACTTCATTTTTTAGCATGATGTCTTAGTAATTAATTTTGCAGTTGTGCATCGTTTCTGACTAATAGATACTGTATATTTAAATCAGTATTACTGTTTAACCATAATGTGGTGTTTTTTGTATCGCTTAGCCACTTTGGAAGAAAACACCTACCAAGAAACAATTAACATAATAGGTAAATTATTGATGAAGAACACCGCCTTTGTCCTGGGCATAGTATATTTAGTTATAGAGTGTTTATACAATTCTTTTACAATATTTTTCTGTTTTTTACGTGTTCACACAAACACACACACACACATCTTCATTGAATCCATATATCTAATATCTTGTGCGGCATCACTGAACTCTCAGCCCCAGTAACCCTCACTCAAGCCACTACAAAACAAAGACGTGAAATTGCTGCCCCCCAAATATAGACTGCTGGCACCAACCTCACCCAAACACTCTGGCCTTTTTTTGAGAGTGCTCCTCATACAGTGAATACATCAAGCTGGCCCAGCTAAAAATAAGACGCACGCTTAAGGCATCATTCCAGCACGGCTTGTAAACAATAATTATTCTCTGCCAGCACCGAGCATTAGGATCACACTTAGGCAAAAATGCACGGTGACTTGCATTAAGGCAACCGCCCCATGACTGCATGATGAGTGTGCGAGGTGTGAACAAGAACTGCTGGGTATTGAGCTGGTACCCGCCGCTATCCGTTATTCTTGCTCGTAGACACACACACAAGAAAAAAAATCTTTTTTTTTTATGATCCTGCATGTCACAGCATGATAAATGAGTGTTTCAGTTGAGACTAGTGTTGGCAGGAACAGTGGATTTGTCTTCTAAATAAATCATCTTTCATCTGAGTCCCTTAGGTCTGCAATGAAACAGCAACCCTGGAACAGGAGATACACATATGGGAGCAAAGCCCTCTTTTGAATTGAGCTGAATTCTCATTTCACTCTCGTAACACTGCAAACCTAAAGAGGGGAAAAAAATCTCTTATGGCTGGGCAGGGCAGCTAATTTATGGTCCCTGTAGCACAAAGGCTTAAATTGCATTCAACCTTTTCTTTTCTTCCTTCCTTATGTTTTTGAAAGTCCAAGAACAACCCATTAGAGTTAGTTTCAACAACTGGTTGCTTAAAGCTTGTGCAACTGACCAGGTCGGACAGTGACCCAGCAATTCTCTGACATTAAGTTTCCAAAACCTTGAAAACAAACCAAACAAGTATTTCGGGCATTTGAGGGGAACTAATGAGAAGGATTTTAAAAACAAAACAAACCATTTGTAAAAAGTAGTGGGGAGTGTGTGGGTCTGCTGGCCAAACCAATACCTAAAAATAATGTGAAATTGTACATGCCTAGAATAAATAACTCCTTTAAAAAGCTTCTGCTGATTTTAGCTAAATCACACAATCCAGCATTGAGCACTGCTTAATCAATGATATAATGCACAGCATTAGCAATTTGTTGTTACTATTGGAAGATGTCCAAAAACGTTTTGGAAAAATGTAGAATTACACTTAATTCGACAAGTCTACCACATCTTTAAGTGGTAAAATACGAAAAGTTTCCTGTTTTACATTTACATTAAAAAACAGAAGTAAAATAGAGGGCATGACATTGACCATGAGGTCCAAGTGCCTACCTGCCAAGGGGCCCGACCGCCACAGTGCAGTTGCCACCAAAGGTCAGATTCCCTCCTTTACTGAAGGCATCCACCGCTCTCTTCTGATACAGAATGATGACAAAGTCGGACGCCTAAAGGCAAATCAGAGTAATGTAAAAAAAAAAAAGTGGGAAGGGAGGGAAATTCCTAAAAGGCAAGCAAGAAAGGAGGAACACCAGTAAGGGGAACTTAGAAATAGTAAAAAAAAATTCAAGAGGAAAGAAATAAGAAATACAAAAAAAGTCAAGAAGTGAGAAAACCTTGCAACCCAACCACTGGTCAGACTGAGAGAGGTATTGGTCGCCAAGACCCACAGCTGCACCATGAGGTCCTTCTGGTTCCTGTGCCTGTGCACAGAGCCATGCAGAAAATAGACAGACAAAACACGCCACACGTGACCACGAAGAGCCCCATCCAGCGCTCACCCTCCCCGCGGCGGCCGCCCCACAGCGCCACAATGGCATTCTTCGCCGCTTTCATCGCACGCTTTGTTTTTACGAGCCCGTCACAGCTGAGTCAGGCCCTCTGCTTTTGCATGCGTGCCACCACAATGCAACCAGCCATTAAAAAAAAAATACTTTTTTATTGCTCTCAAATAGTGGGCAAAATATCCAAAAGACATACATCAAACATGACAAGGATGGTGGCATCTTATTGTGCGTCTGTCGTCGACGTGACGACATTCGATAGCTAAGTGTTTTGAGGGACCGCTTCGACAACTTCTGGTTTGTCTAGGCCAAGGGACTGGGGCGTCTCATTTTTCTTGGAACGCTGTCAAATGCGTAATGGCTTTTTTTGCCGAGGGGGATAAAGTGGAGAACAATGCCACCTGAAGTTTTTAGCAGCGGCTCCTGCGGTATTAACAGAACACATAAAGAGGCCATGGCACCGTTGACTGACTGAGCCAGTGGCAGTGGTAAAAGAGGAGACACAGCCACACAACTACTGCTGGGCGTGATGATGATGATGTTGATGATTATTTTTATCGTGCAAAAAAAACACCCAACATGCCGAGTACACACGGCAGGGTACATAATGAGTCATGCCGGCTCTTGAAGACAAGGAAACGACAGAGAGAGGGAGAGAGAGAGTGAGAGTGAGAAAGAGAGAGAGATGGCAAATGCACTGATGAATGTGTTCAGCTGGACCGTGTTCCGAGTGATTTCCTGTGCTGGCACTGGGAGGAAGTTTGTGGTCAGCATGAAGGAGAGAAGTTGTTGAGGAGGAGGGAATACATCGATGATGAAACTGGGGTAAACCTGGACCAGAAATATGGTCCTTGGCACAAGGGCGCAAGGAATCAATCAATGAGGAATCAAACTTTGAGTCACTTGCCTTGGCTCGAGAGCCAGATAAAAATTCAGCCGGAATGAGTCAGTGGATTTGGCGCACACATTCTTCGAAACTGTTGTGAAGTATGGACCTATGCCACCAGAGGACACAAAAAATACAATCACATACACTCACAATACAGTCTCCTGTAACATCTGATCCTCCATGTGATATGCTAATGTAAAAAATGTGTCCCACCACTCACAGGACATAATCCTTTATTAAATCCAAAGGAAACTGAAGTTATATAATGACGCCTATGCATCCAATTCTGGGTGAAGTTGTACAATCTGTGTGGCATTGCTGCTATTCAAATTGATTTGTAAAGAAACCAAAAAAGAGGAACAATTTCAGCCAGTTCCCCAGCATGGCGTGGAGGGTTATACAATTCCAGCCAGTTCCCCAACACGGCGTGGTTAAACAGTACCAGACATGGGCAAGATGGTGTTCACAAAAAAACAAGGCTGGACTGGATTTGTCGGATCTGAATGACAGCATGGATGTGTATGTGCTCTGAAAGTACACAACTATTGTGAATATTTCACTGACAAGAGAAGTGTTTTTGCTGTACATTGGAAATTACTGTCAGAGTTGAATTTGCTAGCTTAAGTTTAATTTTAGTTCAGCACGGCTAAGAGAAGAGTGTGTGTGTGTGTGTGTGTGTGTGTGTGTGTGTGTGTGTGTGTGTGTGTGAGAGAGAGGGGGAGAGACAGAGAGAGAGAAAGAGAGAGAGAACAGGGAGAACAGAAAGCAAGAGATGAAGGGAGGTCTGCTGATAGATTTACTATGAGATGGTGTTTAGATAACGTGCAAGAGAGAAACTCACTCATCAGAAAGATTTATTTAGACCCATGACCTCTTAATGAGATCACAACATGGAGATTTGTTCAGCAAAAGAAGGCCTCAATTTTTCAAGGAAGTCTGACCAAGAGAGGAAGGAAAACAACTACTTGATGGCATATAGATAGAAGTAGAAAAAACAATGTATTACACAAACGAAAATAAAAGCAACACATGAAATAATATTACTCAGTGAAATTAAAGACAACCAAGTTGAGTAAGAGCAACCCACTGGGTGCACTGTGTGTGGGCACACAGCTGAACTAGGCATGGTTTGGGCATGTGTATGTTTTGCAATTTCAGGCCATTATGGAGCTTGCAAATATGACCTAATATCCCTACGTGGGAAAAGTAGAGAGCTGGAGATTGCAAATTCCACAAAAGAAATACCAAAACATTGACCACGTGGTGATTACAAAAATATATTTGGAGTGCTGGTCTCTTTCAGTATAGCTCTCAAGTTATTGCAGGAAGTTGAGTGCATTGTTGTTGTTCATGTTGTCTCTTTATTTATTTTGAGCTTACCTCCACACCAATCTCAAAGCCTCCTCCAAGACCAGCAATCCCAATGGCAGAGGGAGCTGACCATCCTTAGACGAAAAAGAAAAAGAAGAATTTATTTATTCTGTTTTGCATCCAAAGTCATGCATGCAAAATACAATCCATCAGATGTTTTGGTGTTTTGTGTTATTTAGTATTTACAGTACAGTATGAGTCATTAGCTGTCTACACAACCCAGGATACATCAGGGAACATAAAGTGTTTGGGTGAAGGCCCCCCTCTGCCCCCCTTTGCCTCATCCATCCATCCATCCATCCATCCATCCATCCATCTCTCCATCTACCTTTCCATCCATCTCTCCATCTACCTCTCCCACTGACTTTCTGTCACTCTATACATTAAGACAGAAAGGAATCACTTAGTCGACTCCTAAATAATTAGTGGTCACTGGAATGTCCTCTTATCTTGCCCTAGATGTTTACACAAGAGCCTTAACTTGACAGCTTTAAACTAACAGCAGGGTTCTGGGCTAACAAGGGAAAACTCCTCCACTCTAAACAGCAAATTATACAGTGCAGTTACACATTTGCGCATAATACTGTATACTGTTTAGAAGTTTGACCACAACTGATTAGCACAAACCCACATTCACTGTTTCCATAACTAGTCTCATGGCTCTGCAAAGAGGTGTACCAGGCTGGGAATATGTTTTAAACCTTTTGAAATACTGGCAAGAATATAATGTCTGCATCTATTTCTAAAATAGAAACAAAACCGTCGTTTTATAGAAAGAACAGAAAACTGCAGCTAATTTTGCACATTACCACGGGCACTACCCGTTTTTGTAAAAGTTCAAATGGAGGTAGTGGTTTGGGCGTCTGGGTTAGGTCCCAGCACCCAAACACACTCTCTCACTCAATCACACACACACAAACACACACACACACACAGGCCTCAAATAAACAACCCTCTTGTTGCTATTGGAAGTGAAAAGTAATTTTGTACTTGCATGTGAAGCATCCCTCTCAACTCTAGCTATTGGGCAGAATCTGACCACCACAGCTAGCCAGCGGACTGGCTCTGGTCAAGGGACATATGGAAGCGAAAAAAGGAGCATACTCACGTCCATCTGGGAGCCTGGAAATTACAATCCCACTGCCTCCTCGCGCTGTGATCATGAAACCAGCGCGGATGACCGATATAATGGCAAGCCCCTGGGCTGTGGCAATTATATGGGCTTCACAGGGTATCACAGGGTAGGGGAGAACACAGAAACACACACACACACACACACACACACACACACACACACACAGGAGAGGACAAAATTCAATGATTGCTTGATAAATCAGGCTAATACAGACTGCCAATTTGAAAATACCCTACAGGTCTAGTTCTGCCCCATTTGAATGAAAGTAGAAGAGCAGAAGAGCAGAAGAGCACTTAATCTACACCAATATTAGAGTTCTAGCTCAAGGTTCTAGCTCTGCTCCATTGTTTAGGTTTGAGAACCAGCGCCACAGTCCTGACATAGCGCAAGGTTCTCACCAAAATTGTGAAAGATGCAATGTGGATAAAAGCAAACATTTTGATCACCATGCACAAGCATAATAAAACAGACTCATGAATCACAGTTCATTAGCTTGCCAAGTCTGGGTTGAGAGTGGGTAACATCACTGTGACAAACTGTCTTAGGTTGGGAGAAGGGAAAATATCTTAAGATAACAACCAATATGATTTCCTTCTGACACTCATAGTCCAAAAAGTTATTCCCAGAGACTGTTTTAGTGGTTCAGTGACACTTCATCAGATTTCAATTATTATGAACCTAACCTAAGGATGTCTCACTTTGGAGTTTATGAGTTTATGAGTTCCCTTAAGTTTTCATTAGTTCATTTTCTTTTTTTATTTCACAGTCTGTTACAGCTACGCCTGAATTACATCTACAGTATATGTGGAAACATGACAATTACATGACTAATGTAATTATCACACCAATAAAAAGCTTACAGGACAAGCTTGATTGCGCTTGATGGAAAAAAAAGGGTTCAAAACAATAAGGTAGGTGCCGAGTGATGATATGACTGACAGCAATACTACGTCTGGAAATAGCATAATAACCTGATATGGGTCACACCTTTTGACAAAGAAACGCACTCCAGGCAAAAAATAGAGAGTGAGCGTGACAAAGAGAGAGGGAGAGAGAGTAAGTGTGTGCGTGCGCGTGTGTGCATGTGCGTGTGCGTGTGAGTGTAAGCCTTGGCACTAGTGACAACTCTCGTCAAAACCCACATGACATCAGCCAATTTCAATGTTTCGTGTCATCTCTCCTATGTCCTTTCGAGCCCACATTCCATATTGTGCTTTCAGTGCTGCTCATCTCTTAGATATGTGTTAGTCAATGCATATGACTCACTAATAGATCATTGGAAAACATGAAATAAATAAATAGAAACATGCAAAGACAGTAATGAAACAAATATCGAAGATGGGTATTAACTGTGTACCTGGAATGAGTTTATCAGGCCCAGTTCTGCTGCTTATTTCGGTGAATTCACGTAGAATTTTGGCAGCCTTCTTTGTCTCGGACTTCAGGCTTGATGGTATTGGGTTGTTCACTGAGTAAGGTAACAGAAAAACGCACAAACAACTTTAACATACTCTAATTTGTGAAACACATACATTCAAATGCGACCGATATCAAAGCATTCATTCAGAGTTTCA
This sequence comes from Nematalosa erebi, assembly GCA_036025975.1. NCBI lineage: Eukaryota > Metazoa > Chordata > Actinopteri > Clupeiformes > Clupeidae > Nematalosa > Nematalosa erebi. The sequence continues at coordinate 8,739 of JAVQKI010397142.1, forward strand.
TTAGAAACAGCTGTAGAATTTATCAGGATCAGTGAAGTCTTGCTATTTCAAACATGTAGTCTGAAACTGAAGCTCCAAAGTCTGAATAGATTTAGCAAGATCCAGTTGCAAAAGAACAGACACCAGGCACACCTATTCCTAGGACTGTCAAGAGGCCATGTCACTTAGATGGAATCCCTGAAGTCCTAAGGCTGATTCACCAAATCAACAGACATCAAACAATCCATTGGTACCAGTGTGAGTTATTCTTGGCTGCTGTTTCGCCCACTGCTGTTTGCCCATGGAGGTGTGTTGCTAAGACGTCTCCACTCAATGTGGTCCTACCAGTTTAGGAATTCAGGTAAAACCAGAACCGTGTCAAGAGAACAATTCACATTCGCACCTGCGAGACAGCTCTGCATGCAGATATTGCAATGGCAGGTCCGCTGTGAAAAGAGCACAAGAGGAGGGTGGAGGGGCAATAGCAAGCCCCTTTCCCTCTCCTTCGAGTGCCATCCACCATTTAGAAGCCAGGATCTGGGGAATCCTCTAGAACCAGAAACGCTACATGACTTAATTCAAACAAAACACCCTCAGTAATGACATCAAGAGATTTCTTCTAATTGTACGGGCAGAGCCACAAGCGACCAGGGCCCCATTGTGTTTCCTAATTCTTGTGATGCCAGCATGGCTATGAGGCATGGGCTGTCGCAGGTGGCCCAAATTGTCTTGTCTAAGGCTTACCCATGAAATGGCAAATGTGTGTCATGCACACACAACAGCAGGTGTCAAATCTTGACAAGGGGAGGGAAACCTCAGAAAACAAATGGCATGGTAATAGATTCACTTCGATGAATGGCCATCTTGGGACTGACCTTGTGTCAGTCAACAGGCAAGTTTGCTACATGAGAACATCTGACCAGCTGTTGTTGTGCTGAAACCTCCTATTAATGCCACATACCAATTCACTGTTTGTTTGGCCTAATTCCACAAATTCAAGTACTGTGTCAGATTGTGCATGAGCTTGGTCTGTGATTTGCGCGTGCGTGTGGGTGTGTGTGTGTGTTTATGTGCAAAACCGGTATTTACTGGTTATACACGGATGATTGACCACATACCTGCTAATGGAAATGTCCCTGGACCTTTAAGCAAGTTGAGGGGTTATCCTGGTGCCATCAATCTTTTCATATCTCCTTGTGATATATCTCTTTATCATTTCCTGGCCTGTCTAACAAAAGACAAATTCCCTCAGCTGACCCAAGCCAGATCACTACATGTCAACCCTGAAATGTGTGATAAACCCTCTTAGCCTCCTACTGTACTAACAAAAACCTATTTTTGAAAACACAAATATGATAAGTCAAAACACTTTGGAAAGGTTCAGTACCATTTAATCATCTATCTGATTTCTTAAAAAAAAAGGAGAAGACTTGCTATTTTGGTTGTTTTTACATTTGGGCTCCAGGGGTCACGTTCACCATCAGGGCCAAGGCTGAACATCACATGAACAGGCGGATGACTCACAAAAGAAGCATTCAGCACTCTTCAGCAAGCAGTGGCAAAGCACATGGCATTGACAAACCTAAGGTCTAAGGGTGGCAGAACTAAGCTTGGTGACATACAGGAATGAGAATAATGTGGCATGAAAAATGCAGAAGCAAATAACAGTAAACAAATAAATATAGAAATGCTCACATGATCTGGGTTGGGTTCATTTCCCCTCCACAAAAAAAAGAGTTTTCAATTAATAGCGTGAATCATGGGTGTTTCCCCCATTCTAATAATTACCACAATAACCTTTATCTTCCTGCTGCTTTGCTACTCCAGACACCAAAAGCATCTCTCACTGAAACTTTCAGTCTGGGATCACTCCTCTGGTTATCTAATCAACTGCAATAAATCAAAACATCTCAATAGTCAAAAAATTCCAGTGGCATTAATCACAGGCGCCTCATAGCCAGTGGGTGTTGAGCAATAGGGTCTGCTGACCACCAACCCTCACCCCGCAACCCAAAACAGACTCCATCTACAGTTGGTGGCAACCCCTTTAGGAACCACCATAAAATTACACTATCTGCAGATTAAAAAGAGAAGAGAAAGAAAAAAACAATTGCCAAGAGGTGGATGAGACAGACATCAGGACTGACAGATTTGCTAATAGTGTGAACTTGATTGCAAATGAGGTCATGAGCGTCATCAAACCAGGCCAATATTTGGATTTTTAAAGGTTGACTTTTACCCAACTCTGTCTAACTGGCAGAGATGCATGGTATAAAATACTTCACTACAGTACTTAAGAAGGTTTTGGGAGTATCTTTACTTTACTTGAGTTATTAAAAATATCAACTTTTACTATTACTTCCCTATATTTCTTGTGTTCATTGCATATAGTACTTTTACTCCACTACAATTTCAATTGTCAGCATAGTTACACGTATCAGATGAAATTGAATTTAGTGGTCGACTGAGTGACAATAACAGAGTTTTGGGGAAGCTGACATATCTTTGGACAAGTGCAAACAAATTCGCCACTGACCTGTACATGTGATGGTGGCAGAATTTTTCATTCTAACTGATTTTTTTCAGGCTTTTTTAATTTTTTTTACATTTTCTGAAGTATGTCCTAAGCTGCTTATTGTAAACTTTTTTTTGCCTAT
>JAVQKI010397157.1:0-13798 GCA_036025975.1 Nematalosa erebi
CTATTCCTTTAGTCAAGAAGCTCTAATCATAGAGGGGAATGCTACAAAACATTGAAATCAGTACAATCTCCTGTTTATTTTTATATGATGCTTGCCATATTTGAGTAAAGAGGTCATAAGACATTCCACACAGATGAATGGGTGTGAGATGTACGCTGAGCTGTATTAATGTTATTATTTGTATGTGAAGTCAGAGCTAATTTTCTCGCAAACTGTTCATTACAGCGACTAGCAAGTAACACTGTTGGAATGGTCAGATGGGAATGTCATCTTTTAGATGAACACTCCGTGAGTAAGCTGACAGAGTGAAATTGTTGTGAATTTGGGTGTCAGGCTACATGCTACAGTCTGTCTCAAAGGGTAAATAACCATGTTTATTTCAACTGGATCCTGTTGTTTGTGTACTGGAGGTCATCCCGCTCAGTCCAGCCTGGGGCTCGAACTTGCAACCTCAGATCGGGAGTCGAACATCCTAGCCAGTTGCCTGAAAAGTCCAGGCTCCCAGTGAACTGACAAGGAGGGCCTTGAGATGTCAGGAGGTTTACTAATGTTCTACATGCACAGTTAGGCTAGCTGGGATCCGTTCCATAGCCTCGCTCAGAGCTCCAGGGCTACCAAGAGAGCTACCAAGTTCTTATTTGAATGTTAAAGGAAACATCCTACCACAAACCTGCTTTGGTAGTGCCAGATTATGTGAACTGCCACTGTAGCCAATGGCCGTGTAGAGCTTTTCTTTCTCCTCTGATGTTAAGATGGCATCCAGACCTGTGGATACACAATCTATGTTACTAAACGTTTTAAAGTCATGATTTGCATCAACAAAATGTTTCTGGGTGACTAGAAAGCATACTGACCTGTTAACTTTGTGTCCTCCTGCTTTTCACTGTCCTGTTCTTTTCTCTTCCCACTTTCTTTCCGCCCAAAAAGGCTGCTAAAGAATCCACCACTCTGCTTCTGGCCACCTCCCCTTTTGCACGCAACCTTTTGACCAGACCTAATGACCTAAAATAAGGAAGTGAGTTGTTATTTATACAGCACATTTTTTAGCACCAAGGCCACTCAAAGCATTTCATGCAGACAAACAATAAGGTACAATAATTTAATAGGCAAAGGTGTTACAGGAACATGACAGCTTTTAATAAAACTGAGTTATTCATTATCTTACTGTACATATGTGGGCAAAAGCAATGTGGTGTCAGTGCATGCATTGTCCTAGTTTAGCAGTGTCACAGAGCACAGGCTGCCTATCTAACTAAATCATTATTTCTGTTCATGGTCCCCAACAACAGCTCTATAAAGTATCCCTTCAATCCCACAAAACAAAATTGGTAAGCAGCCTTCATCTTCTATGCACCCCAACTGTGATACAAATTGCCACAGACTCTGCAACTGTAGGGGGAGCCTTTTTTATTATTATAAATTTTTTTTTAGCCTTTTTAGTACGCTACCCCATGTAGACGGTCCATGTCGAGTGCTATTTCAACTTGCGCTGGGCTGTTTTGCCTTTGGGTCAGGGAGGCATTAGGCTACTCTACCCATAAATCTGCACAAATTGTTTGTTCCTCAGTGCCCACAAGACTCACACACCTAAAAAATTCACATTTGTGTGTGCTTTTCTAAATCTGTAAAATGGCAAATTTAGAGCCACAGGCGGTGTTTTATTGCCTGACATTTTAGTGACATCACTGAAAATTCTGAATTTCAAGTGAGCATGTAACCTGACAAAATGTTCTACTATGTGAAAGTTTTTTCAGTCTTCAATCATGAAAGTAGCCTGGTTTTCACCGACTATTAAGCTCATCACACGAGCTTAGTCTGGCCAAGATGGCGTTCTACCCGCCTTCCGAGAGGCTACATCGATCAAATGCTTCTGTATCCCACTGGACGAAGCTACAACCAATCAGACCACTCATTCCGGTGACGTATGTTTGAAAGCCTGTATGGTTTCCGGTCGCTGGGTCACGGCGTTAAACCCGCCTCAATCGCGCCGGGGGAAAAAGCTTGCTTCCTATTTGCTGCTCCCGCTTTAGGTGCAGGAAATTTGGTAGAACGGCAGGTTGGCCATACAGACTTGGATGCGAAATTTAATGTAGCGTCACAGGAAGTATGGGCGGGCCCAGGCTATCATGAAAGTGCTCCTGTGTGTGTGTGTGTGTGTGTGTGTGTGTGTGTGTGTGTGTGTGTGCGTGTGTGTGTATGTGGTGTGCTTGTGTTTGACCAAGAGGTAGCATCATCATAAATTAATTCAGTTTCCATTATATGGGAAGAAAGGCTTCATCTCCATTATTTTCCAATTGTTAGTACATGGCAATGTAAATTAAAGTGTTGTTGTTAGTAAGTCAAGAAAGATGTACAGTGGAAATTCACGAATGAATGTCCCGCATGGATCGGATTTCAAAAAATGTGGCATGCACCTGGATGTTGTAATATTGTGAGGTGTCATTTTCCCCATTTTACATCTCCTTGTGACTAGATGACTTGATCAAAGTACTCAACATTTACATCTCTCAGTAGGTGGTGTTACACAAAAAACAAGCTGTTACAGGGTTGGCGTTATTCTGTAAAAACTATGCTCAAACCAGCCAGCTTTCGGGAGGGCCAGTGTTGGGGGAGTTGCCCCCAGCTACACTAAAAATCTATTCAGCCTAGTGGAGCTACATTCGTAATATGCTTCCTGTCCTCTGGTGTTTCAGTGGAATAGTCAATTAAGAGTCATAACCCAGCAACAAGCCTGCACAGGCCCCTGTCCGGCCCAGTTTTGGCTGATGTAGGGCGCCTGCGCTGGGCCAGTGACAGTTTGCTTATTGACAAAGTGTCCCGCAGTACTGGCCCTAGCCCTAACTTACCGTAGTCCTCACAGCCCCAGATGGGGCCCGTTAGGGTGTGGTGTGGGCTAGCCCAAGCCCAAACTGCAAGGGCGTGCTTGCTGGGAATGGATGTCATAACAGTATGCAGTGAAAGCAGAGATGTAATAGGCTCCAAGACTCCTTCCCTCTGAAAGCCTTACCTCCATCTGTGCTTGCTGACGTGCCATTGTAATGTTGAACACATCTAGAACTTTTTCCAGCTCCTGTGAAAAAAAAAAAAACATTTAAAAACACACTACATTGTGTAGGAAAACAGGCATCTAAAAATACTTATGGTGAAAGCAACAATGGGCATAACATACTGTTCTTTAAACACAAACATACGTAGTTGTTACGAAAGGTAAACTCTGCCAAATGTACTTAAAGAGATGAATTGGGCTTGCAATACTTCTGCCCTTTCCTTAAAGTAATAGTTCAGCGTAACTCCAGTCACAGCCCTGTTGCACAAGCTTGCTGAACGCTGTCGGCAGGAAGGAGAATGAAAGAACTTTGTTCAACTCAGACCGAACAGCAAACACCCCACTTATGCTAACTCAATGGCATGGACACTTTCCTTTTGTTACTTATGGTACCATTCAGTTACTATTAGCTGTTGGTTTGCTATTCAGTCTATGTGGTTTCAAATACTAGTGTTCTCCTGCTTATTTTCTGCAAGCTCGTACAACTGGGCTACATGACTGGAATAATGTGCTACTATCACTAAGTATTCAGATTATATTCCACACACCATTGCATGAGTATGAGTACTCTGCATTACGGAAATCCATTCCGGTCCATTAAAGACTAGTAGGCCTAAACCAAGACTGCTCAACATCTGCTCTAAGGTGGTGGGCCAATCTCCTGAGACCTGCTTCCTTTATGCCTTGTCTACATACAAAATGGGACTGACCAAATAGATTGCTACAGACTTCTCTGTTTAAAAAAAATAATAATAATAATTATATATATCATAAATTTAGTTATATGAGGGTGCTTCAGATCCCTTCCTGGCTTGGTGCAGGCTAGGTGCTGGAGGAGATGTTTTTTTTTTGTTTGTTTGTTTTTGGTATACTGTACACTGTGCCTGCCCAATGTAAAATATAAGGATGAATAAATATGTGCCTCATTTGATATATTCTGCATGAAAAGAAGTGTGTTGTGTATTGTAAAACCTGTCCACCTACTTGCTACATAATCACCACACTTGTCTTGCTCTGTCATATGGATAATATAATACACCAGCTAATACCCAAGCTATTCTACGGTCCGAGGCAGAGTTTGGGTGTGAAACTGGATCAAGGTCCAGTGGTGGATAACTTTAAGACATGGTATTAGCATTAATTTCTTGAACTGAACGAAACTCAGGAGATGGTGATTGACTTCAGAAAGGCCGTTCCTATTCCCAAGGTAACAGTGAAAGAGGGATCTCTGATGGAATCTTGGTGGACAATTATAAATATCTGGTCATACAGTACAACAATCCAACTATTTAGCAATTTCTGATTGTATTAGACAAATTCTATGCGTCACTAGGAGTAAGAATATCCCACAATATACCATTGCTGACGACATAGTTAATAATCACTTCACATTTTCCACTGAATGAGCTTCCAAGCCATTGATTTACTGTTGAGTTGCTTGAGAATGGGAGATGCAAAACTAAGCTTAGAACTATTTTGTGGGGCGGAGGATGAACGAACATTAATTAAAACTAGTAGAACGGTAGAAAATACAAATTCATTTGGTATTTGTCTTCAGTGTTGTATGCATCCATTTATTTATTCTGATGTGTTCTTTTTAAATGCCTTGATGCAACTTAATGGTACAGTATACTGTAGGCCTACACGACACTGATGCTCATGCTCTCACTCTTTCTTCATCTCACTGGCACTCATCTGAGCTGCTTCTGCCACTTGTTGGGACTGCTTTGCCCACTCTCAAATTAAACATGTGCGATCACGCAACTTACAGGAGATTTTATATTGCGGGCGTCCGCAATAAGTCATTATTGGATCATACAGCAAATAATTATTGCCATGGTCATCTTTGTCCCGTGATGTGAAACCAGTGGGGTGCATTAAAGACAAGAATGCATAAGAGAGGTCCTATTAACCCGGATGACCTGGAGAGATCCAGTTCCTCTCAGTGTGAGACTAACCTAATTTCCTAAATAGTGGTTTCTGAATAACTCTTTCACAAGGGGTGTCAATGAAGGAAGAGGACACTGTGCATGCAATACATCAATACAAAATACGAACCTTGATTTGTGCGTCCGTGTCACCCTTTGATTTGCCTTGAATGAGATGGCTTTTATAGGCGGCTCTGTATGCACGAAGTCGCTGACGATGCTGCCTGATCTGAGGCCAGCTCCACATTTCTTTCAGCCGTCGAATGCGCACTTCCAGTATACTCTGAATGCCATAATGCCACCTAGGTATACACAAAAGAAAAAGTATGCTTGACCTCCATGTAAGGATGCTAAGTAATATCCATGGAAAAAGCAGCATCCTTTTCAACCCATAGTCTTACATGCTCTCCCCTTGGTTGCTCAATGATTGATGAAATCTCATTCTTCAAAACATTAAAATATCTGTAGTCTAATGTCTAAGACTTAGCAGCTCAGGAGGAACTTCATCCTACAGGCCATTAAATCCTTTAAATATGTCTGCTACACTACAACGTAGGAATCTGTTACTGGCTTGCATTCTGTACTTACAGCTTTTGTTGTAATTTTGAATAACCTGACAGCGTGACAAGCCAGACTATAACGTCATGTATTTAACAAATGTATAGTCTGTGTTACATTAGATACTTAGGCTGGGGCTAGTTCTAATCAATAATGAGCCTAAGACAAGTGTACATGCTGGTACTTTACTGTCGAACCAAGAACTCTATGTGTGCCACCTATTGGCTCCATGTGACAACACAAAATCATCACAGGTAAAGCCCGCTTACAGAACGTTCTAAAAACATGACATTTGGCCTGGATGGGCATGTTTTAGGTGGGACACAGCAGTGCATGAACGTCTGTGTGCACTACACTTGCAGGACACAGCAGTGCATGAACGTCTGTGTGCACTACACTTGCAGTGTCCACTCACTGCATCAGCTCCATCTTATAGTGTAGCCTGCAGTTTGTGTGTGATGCCAAAGCAGTAACCATATGGATGAAGACTGGAGTATTTTCTGTTATAGTGGTGGTTTAGTACCTTGTGCCGCTACAAAGTAGAAAATGGCAATATGTGTCTCACTTGTGGACACAACAAACCTTCTAATGTCACTCACGCAGACACTTAGCTATATCACAGCCTATCTGTTTCTTTTCTTCAGACCAGTGCTCGTAGACAACAACAGACTCACTAACATGTACACATGACATAGGCACTCCTCGCAACTCGTCTTAGCTCTGGCAAAACGTTGTGAATGTTAATTGTTAATGTTAATTCAGGGGAGACTGTCTCAATAGAGAATAAGAATTATTGCTGGATCTTGCTCTGGCTCACAGTAAGTTTGAGTGTTTTACCGTGTCTTAAGTTTCTCAGCCTACATTAAGGGAGTTGCTTCTTTTACTGTCTCTGAATTGCACTAGATTGTTAGACTAGCGAGGTAGGCAGAGACGGCCCGGATAACTTCATCATCGTCCTAACCAGTAATAGAGAAAGCACATATGTTCTTACATTCATAACATAGATCAAATTATTTTAGTTTTTAATTTGGAGTGAACTTGGACTTTTTCATAGGTGGGACAAAAGAGGAAATATGGCGGCTGGCATTGTAAAACAAAATCCTCCATTCTCTCCGACGCAAGACAAATTTTTTTTTTACTACATCTGATGAGTAAAACCACTCGGTTTGGGTAATAGCTGGAAATCTCACATTGAGTCATCCTTGTAAATCATAAGATCATTCCATAGGCTATATCTGGCTAACTTGTCACTTCTTTGGGCACTAAACCAGCCTTTTCGATATTGCAAGTCTGTGACAGTTGCAGGCCTACAACAACGCGCTCCATGAACACACATTGAGTGAGTGGCACAGGACATAAAAAGTCCAGCCTAGACCCCAAAGCCACCACCAGTCACCGGCATTTGTGCCACATAGAGTTATAGCCAAAACCAACTAATAATTCTGTAAGCCAAATTGACCTGCCATCTGATAAATTTCAGCTGAGCCAGCTAGAATTATTTCCATCAAACAATAATTATATTTATCACATAGAGACAAACACACACAAAATAAACGAAAAACAAAATCAATTTTGAACACTGGACCTCCAATCTGAGAATAGTGAACGTAAGACTCACACAACAAGTGCATGGAAATTTGTCTCTGCTAAATTGTCTGCAGTGTTCTCAACGTATGGATAACATCCGCATATCTGGCAAAAGTGCGCAATCTAAGCTTTCCAATGATGACAGTCACTAGCTGCTGTGATAAATGGTTTCTGAAGAATATTAGCTATGAATTTACATAAAATAATATTTACATTCTGCATCCATACACACCATTTTTTCTCAGTGCAACAACTCACCATCTCTTTTCACAGTGCATGGCAAACCATAAATCAGAATAACCACGAGAACCCATCGCATTCACTGGTATAGAGCACCTATACAATTACCATTTCTGAGTACTCCAATTTAGAAATCAGAGGAAGTGTCTGCAATAATTTTTATAGTACATTATTTAGATTTACTATAAAAAAAGAACATGATCATGATGAATATATCCTGGAGTGTTGAAAGCAAGGCAATGGGGGTTCAAAAAAAGCATGAATTGTTCAGATGAGCTGATGAGTGTTCTACAATAACAGTATAAGTTAATGTATGATGAAAATATTTCTGTGAGCGCTATGGATCCACACTTCTACCTTGAATGGCAACAGCCTGAATGTGAAACCAATTTCACCCCTGCGTGGAAGCCACACATTAATAATTAGTTGCCAAGCAGATACTGTTGGAAGGCTGTTTACTCTGACTGGCAGGTGACTATAAGTGAGTGGCCACCATGCAAGATATGGAAACAAGAACAAGGGGTGTGAATCTCTAACTAATTTATACACAATCTCCCTACTGTTACTGGTACCCTGTCTTCATGATTGTCATTCTTTACATTGAGCCGCCCAATTTGGGAACCACAAATTCTGATCAAGTGAAAGTTGGCTTACCACTGCCTGGCATTCATATGGACTGGAACATCTGGGCGGAACTTTCTATACGGAGCATTCTTCATCAGGTACTCAAAGCACTCAAGCAGTTCCACCATGGTCAGGTACTGTTCCAATCCCCACACACAGATATGAACATATAAACACACTTACTGAAAGATTACGAGACAGTTTAAGCAGAAAGCAATGCTGTAAAGATACACAAACCACAAGCTTAACACTAACCTAAAATAATATTGCCCTCTCTGTCTATCATCAGATGCAACCAGTCACAGGGTGGTCATGAAGTGAGCTGGCACCTCAACATACTGTATTGGCCAATCTGATAATACTGCACCGCCACTCACATTGTGACATTTCATGCGGCTTCCAATTAAAGGTTTTTCTCCTTGCCTCATTTAATTTAAATTTTTTTTTTTTTTTGGTTTGTCATGTTGACCACTAATCTGCATAAACCCTCCACGATTCCAAGAAATTCATATGTTCAGACCGTACAACAGTACATTTTACTTTTAAAACTAGAACCAAACTGAATTAAACTTTGCACGATCTCAAGTTCAAATGTTCAGACACTATAAAAGCACATTCTCCTTCATTGGATAAAACGAAATCTGAAGTTAACTGAACTGAAACTGCGGGGGGCGCGGGGGGGTTACGGTGTGTATACAGGGAAGGGGGGTTATGGTGAAGGCAGGGGTAAAGTGTGCAATGTGTCCGGGGGGGTGGGGTTACTGTGATGCAGTGTGTGTGTGTGTGTGTGTGTGGAGGGGAGGGGGGGCAGTGTACTGTGTATGTGGGAAAGGGGAAACTGGTGATGCAGAGAGGTTGAGGGGGGGTTGGCAGTGTACACAGTATATGTGTATAGGAGGGAGGGGGTGGGGGCTTGCTGGTGATGGCAGGTGTGCGTGTGTGTGTGTTGGGTGGGGTGGGGGTTGGAGTTAGAGGACGTTTCACCTTTCATCCAAAAGGCTTCTTCAGTTCTGGCCTGCAGATGGGAAGACCAGGAGATTGTGGGTGTAATTGTGAACTGTAGACCACACCCCTCATCATGTGACAATGAACCACATGCATTGTCCATTAACATAATTAGCATAGTCAATGGGTGAGATTGGGGTTGAATTGGTCATTATGATCACAAGATCCAGAGGGTGTTAGCTGCTCTGATGTTAATGAGCAGCTAAACTTCCTGGGACAGGATCTCAAGACAGAATCCATCAATTTTAAATGAGACATATTGGGATATTTACATCTATCATAAAGGAAAAGGATTTTTTGTGAATGAAATTAAGGCCGGGCCCATTGTGACAGCCCACACACCTGTCCCAAATATAAGCAGGTTGAATTTGATCATTGGCTAAATAAATTCCTGGGCTATAATAGATGCTGTTTGTATATAAACTCTTATGTCTTTGTTGGTTGCAGGAAAAGAGCTTTACAACCTTAACAGTTGAACTTGGAATTAGAATTAAAAGGGTTTTAAATCGAGTTCTTCCACATAAACAAATGCGGGGCAAAATGCGGTAAGGAGTGCTGGGTGGCCAACTGTTTCATGAAACAGGGATTTGTTCAGTATTTGGAAGATAAAAGATGCCTTCCATATTGAACACATACAGAATTTTCACCAGTGAAGTGTTGACAAAAAACATGACATTAAAACATAGAGATAAAATACGCTGTCACCCGCCTGTCTCAAGTCTTCTGTCTGTCCTCAGTCTTCAGTGCATGTCTCACTCCTTGGCATTAAACTATTTGGTAGTTTGGGCAGGAGGCTATCGAGGGATCAAGTAGTCACGCTGGCCCAATAGTGTTTGTGAAATTTGCTCTGGTACAGCGAAGGGCTTGCCTCCATTTAGCAAATGTGTGGTGTTTCAAGGCATTTCGCTACGAGACATATACCCCCCCCCCAAGTAAATATATGTGGCTAAAAAAATAATATCAATGTATAAACCAAATCATGGCATTGGCGTTATCATAAGCCAGCTAAATTACATGCAGTCCTTTTCAAAGAAATACATTAAATGAACCATGTGCCTTCTTAAAGAAGACATCTTGTGTAAATCAATCAATAGCCCTGTTTGACATTGCTGAGTGCTGTCAGTAGGTATAAGAATGAGGGAATTTGGTAAAACGTAGACCAAATAGTGAACGTAGACCAAATAGTGAACGTAGACCATATAGTGAAACTGCACATAATGCAAACCGATGGGGGCATAGGAAAACCAAACTGATCCACACCACATTTCTCGTTTAAGCATGCACAAATAAATGTTGCATTTGCATACATACAACATGTGCCTGTTTATGTGGAAGTGTCTGAAAGGTGGAGATTTCTTGCTGTGGGCAGGATGTACCTGAGGTTTGGTCATCTCAAGAGCAATTTTCTCAACCTCTAGATGCAGGGCAACTTTAGGTGATTTCAGGTCCATCTCGGCATTTGGGTTGATACAGATTTTTGCTGTGGCAGATACAGGTTTAAATACTGCAAGAAAAAAATAAAGACCATTTGTCCATTATAAATACAACCTCAAATAATGTAGGCACTAGTATTCAAAATCAGTAATGATCAAAAACATCAATTGCTCATTATCACTTATGACATACTGTATTGAAAGTCTTTCACTTCGTCGTCCTTGGTGTTGATCCCAGCTTTCAGCCTTCTCTATAAACATATAGCAGTCAAAAAGAAAAAAAAAAACAATCCTATTTTTGCACAGGTGCATAATCCAATAATGCAAAAAATGTGAACTGAACAAGGATCAAAAGAGTGCACTTAAAATTGCCTTAAAATTATGTGGCTAAAAAAAATAATATCAATGCATGAACCTAATCATGGCACTAGTGTATCAATGGAGACCTCGGTCAGAGTGCCAGCTCAAATTACATGCAGTCCATTTCAATTAAATCCATCAAATGTGCATGCTTACAGGAGAAATCTTGTGTAAATCAATCAATAGCCCTGTTGTTTGATATTGCCGAGTGCTGTCAGTTGGTATGAGATTGACAGAATTGGTATACCTTCATTCTAAGGCTGATGTAGGCCACATGTAATTAGTGTCACATCAAACACTAGCCTAGATTATCCTGAAATTACCCAGAAAACAGCCTAGAGCGAGTTAGAGAGAGAGCAGAGCAAAGGAGAGTGAAGAAGAAAAAGAAAGGAGAGGAAAAACAGACCTACAGTCCAGTACAATGGAGGTGATCTGTCATTTACTTACTTGGCCATTGGCACAAGCCAATGGCAATTTGCCTGCTATTGGTCAACTGGCTGAGGCCAGAGGAAAGTGTACATTCAAATTACACCGTATAGTTATTTTGTATAACTAGGTACATACAGTACTTTAAATTGCCACAAAACTATGGTCAGACTGCTGCCCACATTACAGTGATCAGTTCAACACCAAACATGACAATATAACATTTCTGTCAGGTCCATTAAGTCAAGAAAACCAGGAGATAAAAATTCTGTATGGAATTTTTTTTGAAATAATTAAATTATGAATTAAATTTGGCGGTATGGCTCTGTTCAGAGGAGTCCCCCGATTTTCATGAGCACCATGAGAAAGGAGAAAGTCAGGGGACAGCAGCAGCAGCATTAGGGGACGCTCTTTCGGTTTAAGACCGGGAGAGCTAACTATTTCCCCCCATGAACAGAGCAAGCAACAATGGCAGACTATGCCATGTTATACACAACAAAGTGGAGGTGTGGAGGCGGTGGGTTGCAAAGATGCGTGCGGCATGCAGTATGGGACAAACTGGAGCAGATTTAAGTAAGGCGCTTGTTTGTGTGTGGCCACTCAGAGCAAGGGGATTTGGTCAGCTGGCAGATCAGCTGATGTACTGTATGTTGTTGTTTAGCCGAGGGGAAGTGGTTAGCTCTTGACTACATGGCCTGCCAGAACTGACGCTGACGTTCGATTCAATCAATATATTTACAGATAACAACACAACAAAGCAAAGTTCCTTTGTTTAGAGGGGGGTTCCCAAAATGGCGGCTCATGGTTGGCTTTGGCCTCGTATTAGAAGGGCAAACACTGAGTCTTTGTGTGGCTTGACAAAGGCTAGACGAAAATGTGAATTTCAGTAAATTTTGTCTTACATTATCGATAGCTTGCTAATGTTTTCAGGTAGGCTGACGTCAGAATGGAGTGTTGTGCTGTAGGGTGGATTATATCAAACAAAAAAAAGAGAAATGCATTCTTTGACATGATGACTAGCAACTCAAACGTTTGTCAAGCTGTAACTAACATGTTGAGCCTGCTGTTGCTGCTTTCTGACACAGATGAAGGTGTTTTTAATGCGTGGATGGATGTTTTGGACAACAAAGGTGTGAGAGTTTGTATTTGCTTTAAATTAGCGCCATTGCAAAGTATACAATGCAAGACAATGCTAACTTAACCTGTTATAAAGGTGGGAGCATTAGGGCAGTTTGGCTTGAGTTTCTAGACTTGCCGACACAGCATCCCCACTGAGAGCACCCTGTGTTGGCCATCAGTTACCACACTGGGGTCTTTTGTGCTCATGGGTTACCGCACTGAACTGTGTGTGCACCCCCCGACTAGTGACATATATTTAAAGAAACTCGCATGTTCCAAGTCCATGTTTATATATCAATAACTGGTGAAGACCCACAATTTATGGCAATCATTACAAGCAAGAATAACAATATGAATTCCAAAACATTTACAACAGTTGGGAAAGGTGGACTTATTGGCGACCTTTACTATGTAATTCCAGGGAAATACGAGCCCATGAAAATGCATGCAGCAAATGCCAAAACATGACAGAAGCTATATCTTGCTACGATACTTGTTTTGGAACATTAGCAAACAACACCACTAACCACTCTGTGAACTGCACATTTTTTTTAAACAAATGTTTAGGGTTGTTTGAAGGACGTAGAGTGAATGCCCATAGCTAAATGTAAATGTAGCTAGCCATTCTGAAGCAGGCAGAGCTGATTCTAAAGAGAAGCCCAATAGTCGAGACAGGACCAATCAATTGTGGTAAATTAGTGATCACGAACTATCATTCTTAACTAGCATCTACCTTCTGCTTGTCTCCCAGCAATTGTAATGCCTCCACAGACTCGTCTATTGTTCTTGGTGTGCTAATTAACACCTAGTCAGACCAGGTTGTCATGTGCTGTCACTCATTGACAAAACAATGGAATGATTAACATTATTTCAGCACTCAAGTTTGGCAAGAAACACCACTATTTCATTCTCTCTAGCCACACAAAAGCTGAAGACAATGTCCCTTACTTACGTGGAAACCAGTGCAAGTTTTAGCACAGGAATCATCTTACAAACAATAATACGTCAAAAATTATGTTTTTTTCTAACCCAGCCCTGTGACACGCAGCTCTAGCTTTGCCAATTAGTTTGAAAAGGCAACATCAAAGTAACGCGCGACAGTGGAGGGATACAACTTGAATTGCAATATGAATTGCAATAGCCGTACTGTGCAAAATTACAAAATCACACAGCAGTCGTTTGTCCCCAGAGGAAACACATGGCTCATGTACTGTACACACTGTTGCAATTTAAAAGTAAACAAATGATTTATCATATGATCTGTCCGGCAATTCTGGCTGCATTTAGGAAAGTTAGGAGTAGTTTTGTCCAATATAGGCTATATTTCATGAATGTACCTCATAACTTCACACATCTATAGCCCTATTCGGACGGGATTAGTTTTATGGGGTGACATCGGGTAAAGTAATAATTACCAGGGAATTTAGTCCCGTCCGAACGCGCCATGTCAGTAAACATGACGGAGAATGTCA
>JAVQKI010397257.1:0-12534 GCA_036025975.1 Nematalosa erebi
AGTGATTGAATCCAGATTCCTAGTATGCCGGGAGTGTAGTGTGTGAAATGAATTGAATGCAGATCCAACCTCAGACCTTTTGGGTGTGTGAAAAAAAGATTTGTATTGTGCATGTGTACTGTGACTGCATGTATTATGTGTGTTTCTATGCGTATGTATTGCATATGTGTGTGTAAGTGTGTCTGTCTGTGTATGTGTGTGCATAGGCTGGAGGTCTGTGGACTTCGTATTGGGGGGATACATAAAACAAAGGCTAAGCAGTTAACAAAGTATTGCTCTATATCAGCAATCATACTGTAGGAAGCATGTTTATTTGGAAAAGAAGACGTTTCTTGCACCCATGAACTCAAAACACATAACTTGTGAACTGTGTTAATCTGTTGGACTATTCAGAAAATTAGATAATTGGATTCCTGATGAAATGTTGACTTGTAGGTGGAATCAAAAAAAGTATATAAAATGTCTGTGTGTCCACTTGTATGTGTCCACTTCCAGATTTTTAGCATGCAAGGAGTGTGTGAAATTAATTGCACGCAGATCCATCCTTAGACCTTGTGGGTGTGTATTATGCATGTGTACTGTGACTGTATGTATTATGTGTTTGTATGTGTATGTATTGCATACAGTATATGTGTGTGTAAGTGTGTCTGTCAGTGTATTTGTGTGTGTGTGTGTGTGTGTGTGTGTGTGTGTGTGTGTGTGTCCACTTGTATGTGTCCACTTACGCAATCTCTGGCCCCTCCACTCTGCAGCAACTCTTCCTGTTCCTCCTGGAGGCACAAACAGGGGGCGCTGTGTCTCCAGCCGACAGTTGCATCAGCACGGAGCAGCTTCTTCTGGAGCTGAGGGCCGGGGGCCTGCGGCGGGAGCAGGAGGAGGCCGTGCTGCGAGAGCTCACCCAGCTGGGCTCGCTCGACCTGCTCGACTTCCTCGCCTACCTGCCCCTCTTCATCCTCATCCACAAATCTGTGGTCAACAATCCGCTGGACGACACACCCAATCTGTGATAACACACACACATACACACACACTCACACACACACGTTCTATCGTGCCAAATTTTCTCACTCTTTCTCCTACTGACAGCACATATGCACTCTTAAAATTAAAGGATACGCAAGGCTCTTTTTAAGGTTCCTCACTTCGCCACACTGGGGGAACCCTTAAGGAACCGGAACATAGTTCTCTGAGGATCTTGAAGTATGTTATCAGGTTCCTTGAGAAAAAGAAGGGTCAAGGAACCTGATAGTATACTTTAAGATCCTCAGAGAACTAGGCTCCTGTTCCTAAAGGTTCCTGCATGTTCCCTAAAGGGTTCCGCCAGTGTGGCAAGGTGAGGAACCTTACAAAAGGCCTTGTGTATCATCTAATTTTAAGAGTGTGGGGCTGTTTCACGACACTGTTTTGGCACCACTCGACACTACACATCTCTACTCTCTATTTTTGAGTTTCCATTTGGAGTTGTTCTTACTTTGGCCAGGTTCTATCTGCGCTGAGCCGATACTAATATGTGACATGAACAGACTGACAGCCACTGATGGGTCTAAGAGGACTGGCAAAAGTTTAGACTAATATGCGGGAGAATCAACTTTGCCTGTCTGTTCCAGTCAATTTTTAATGTAGTTTAGTTATTCCTTGTCAAATAAAATACTCCAAGCCTTAAAGTTTGAACTACTGCACTGCTTTTCTGAGTATTGCAGCATAAGAGAAGTTTCAAGCGGAGCGAAAGGCTCCAACGTTTGTTTACTTCCTGGTCTTTGTTACACTGAAGTGAATGTGACACGTTTGAAATTTTACCAATAATGGTCATTACATCTTTCTGGAGTTATTGAGGTTTTTTTTTATTCATCTGTTTTAATCTGTTTTAAAGAGTGTGTGTTGATACTTTTCAGATATGGAGAAAATGAACTTTATTTCATGGCAAGCAGCCACGACTTAGGCTACTACGTAGTTGTTAGCAAGTTGACATTAGCAAACTAGCTAACGTTTTTAAATTGAGAAGTGGTGGTTTTTCATTGAATGACAAACAGCTGAATAATTTTACTGACATTAGTTTAAGTGTACCACACAAATTAAGAAATGAGTAGTGTCAAGCTAGTGCCATGTCATGGAAAAGCCCCATTAGTGACCTAAAACAACAATAGTATGGAAGAAAATATCCCATTAATATCCCTGGAATATCCCTTTAACGGTACACCAGGCAAGCTTGTAATGATTTTTGGCTTCATTCAGTTTCGGTTTCGTTTCACAGCAACTTGGTGTTGAGAAGCTACAAGTGGTAAAACTTGGCCCCCTCTAGGAATGCCTAGCACAGAGAGCCTCTATTTACCCTGCAATGAGCCAGTTAATGATCAAAGTAACTATGAAGTTGGTACATTAACCTGAAAACTGTGTAAGATATTGCCTTTAAATAAACTTTTCTAACTTTAGTATAACTTTTAAGCCCTCCAGATTCTGGTCCTTTTCTAGTGCAAACTCAGCGCAGTTGAGAGAGTGCTGTCTGTGGTACTGAAATATGGGGCTAGCTGGCAAAACATAGGCTACTGTATCAATCTAGAACTAGCTTTCTGTATGCTTTGTCAAAGTTCGTACCTGTGTGTGTGCCAAATGTTTTATTTCTCTCTCTCTCTCTCTCCCTCTCTCTCTAATCTAAATATCCAGACCAAAAAAGGTTGTTTTTTATTTCCTTCTGTGAAAGCCTCTCTTCCTGTCGTCAACAACTGTGTGTATGTGTGTGTGTGTGTGGGCGCGTGCACTCACTTATGTGTGTATATTTGCCTTGGAGAAGGGGTGTGCGTGTGTGTGTGTGGGTGTGTGTGGGCGCGTGCACTTGCTTGTGTGTGTATATTTGCCTTGGAGAAAGGGGAGCGTGTGTGTGTGTGTGTGTGCGTGTGCGCATGTGTGAGTGTGAATAGGCCAGTACAGTCCCTGTTCTTGTCTTGAAAGGGCCTGAGCCCAGCTCAAAGCCAAAGCAAAGGCAGTGGCCCCCTGTGAAAAGGTCCTCAGGTATTTATAATAGGGCAGGGAGCTGCCCATTGCCTATAGATCCCCACTCTCTGAGCCAGCCAACCAGCTCTGCTTCTGCTTGAAGGGCCTGAGACGCAGGGATGGGTACAAGTGCTTAAAAGGATAGACAGACGTATAATAGGAAGAAAGCAAGGGGGAGCTGTGGGAATGGTGTGTGTGTGTGTGTGTGTGTGTCCTTTTCACTCTGATACACAGTGAGTGGAGATATATGTTTTCTCTCTCTCTCTCTCCTTCTCTCTCTCTCTCTCTCTGTGTGTGTGTGTGTGTGTGTGTGTGTGTGTGTGTGTCAGAGAGAGAGAGGACTCCCTATGAATTTCAACAGGAGGAACATCAGAGGTTCAGATAACCAATCAGCAAGGCTTACACATAAAGCGCCTTTTCAGCCACCGCATAATGAGGTGGGCCGCATTCTGTTAGAAAGGAAAACAGATACACACACACACACAAAGAGAGGGAGAGAGAGGGAGATAAAGTAGTTTACTCTCTCCCATAGTAACGTCTGGGAGTTGTACAGTTTAAGGGAGGAATGCGGTATTTACGGCGCGCGCCTGATTATCTACATGACCACGTCCAAAAATCCCACTGCTCGTTAACCAGAACAAGCGGGCAACGCTGAAATGAGGCTTCTTTTCTCAGTGTGGAGAGGGCGAAGCCTGCCAAATCGTGTTTAACCTTTCAGACTCTGCCCGTGGAGATAGCGACGGCTGACAAAAAAACGAACCCTTTAAATAGGCTGGTGGTACTTCTATTTTGATTTGCAGTCAGCGGCCCACAATAGCATATGCGCCAAACCTCTTCAAAAACAACTCCCGCTCTGCCTGTTCGCCTCCTTAATCCAAGAAACACCAGACAGACGTCGACCCCCACAGAAATGATACATGATACGACCCCTGTCCAACAGTAGCAGTAGGAGCAATAACCATACTGTACTGTTGCTGGCGACTCGCCTGTCCAGGGTTACGACATCAAACAGTTTATTGTAATTTCTTAATGGCAGTCTCTTTATGGTCGTTTCTGCTAATAGTTAGGCCTGTGTCCAAATATTTCTGTTCAATGAATGAATGACCTTCCCACGTGATGTAAAAATTTGTGTGCAAGCTAATGCACCAAACAATAAAATAAACTTTGTATTTGTGTCTGGATCAAACCATATGAGCTAACATAGCCTACATTCCTGTTGCGAATATCCCCATTCCTAACTGCTACCCAGTGTTTTCAGTAAGTCAGACATTAGACCTTGGATAAACCAAAGCAATTGGTTCACATAGCCTCAGGATGCGGAAACGGGAACCGTTGCTTGAACTGTTCCTTAACGACCCCTGCCACCTCATCTCTGCCACTTAGCACAGTCATAAATTAATCATAGATCGTCACTCTGCGCAATCTTGTTTCGCCCTGCCATCCAACGGCAGCGTATCCTTGCCATATGTGCCTCGGGGGTTTTAATCCGAGCAGAAGAAAGGCCACCCCATTCAAATCCCAAAGAAAATTTCACACCCGATCAGCGGACGCCTTCTCCCATTGGAATTCCACTGACAGACAACCCCAGCTCTGGAACACCACACCGCCTCATCGATTTGTGGCCAAAGGATTGATGGACGTGCGAAAAATTGATTACGAGAGCTGGTCAAGGGTTCAGAACAATCTTCTCGCGCGTTAGGGTGACTTTACATTTACCAGTGTACACTGTTTATTGAACCTGTCCAAGTAGGAGTGTCGGTGCGTCAGTCCACCATGTTAGCGTCAGATCCGTAAAATCTCCCGTTTCTTTTTCCTAGTCCTCAATTTTTATGGAGACTTTTCAGACTTCCCAATTGGTGCAACTGTTACTAATTTCATTCATGTTAAAAACTGCCTATTGCTTAAGCGAAAGTGTCACGAGATTGTTCAGTTAGACTCAGTATTTGGTTCCATTAGCAATTTGGTTTCATACTGCTTGGCGGCAACGTTGGATTGTGGTGAAGCAGTCGGTTTGTAAATAAGATGATATAAAGGAATCAGCATCGTGACCGTCTGAGGCAATAATTAACGGGGACGATAACTGGATATCACACATACAGTATTTCCCTGGACTCATCAAGCTAATTGTTGCAACAGGTTGGCAGCCAAAGTGTTAGATCCAGCTGTAAATCAATTGGGAACTCCCTTGCCTAGCTCTTTTATCTGGAACTTAGGGGAATTTTGTTTCAGCTTTACTATCAGGTAATTGTAACTGCGATAGCGGCGTGAACAATGTCTCGCGCAACTTTTAATCTTTATTGTCGTTCTCCAATTTGTTTCCTCCCTTGCCTGTAGGAGCCGTCACTGTGTTCCTCTGTACAGGCCAGAGTTTCCCTTTTTCTTTTTTTTTCCCCTCTTCCCCTCCTCCTGGGCGTAGGGCTGGTCGTGCGCTCTGTCACAAGGCACACGCCGTCGACCAATTCAGCGCGCAGGCAGCACTCGACCACTTTACGACCTCATTCACTCATTATCGGCGCGCACGCGCCAGGCAGCACAAGCGACGCTCCACCTGTCGGATAGGCTCCAGTTGCTGCGCGCCTCAGTGCTATGCCGAGATGAAAAGAAGATGATTCCAACTTAATCAGACAAGACATTGTATCAGAAACTGCGCAAACGTTCTTAAAGACATCAACTTTGCACTTTTTGAGACTTTTCACAGTGTTGACCAATGAATGTCGCATTTTGCATAAGTATTAACATTGGTAGTGAGGAAAGTGTGGCAGTATTAGGAAAGTACAGTAACCACTGTTTTCTTTAAAATACCGATAAACTTACTGCGCACGCACACAAACACACAGGGACACACACTCACGCATACAATAAATAGCCCTACTTTAAAGACATAATTGAAATACACTCAAAGTTTGGATATGCCACAGATTGCCGATCACACTGGTGGCAAAGTGTGTTGTCAAACAAAATGTGGTCTGGCTGAAGCCCCCCAGTCCGAAGCAGACAGATTTGGCATGCCGCTCGAGTTCAGGGGGCGCAACAGTATTCAAGTCACGTCCTTCTTAACCCGACACCAACCGAGCTTCTGAGCGATGCACCCCATTCATGCTATCCTCAGAGTGTTGTGCCATGGGCCTACTGATTTCTAAATTGCCATGCGTGCCTGTGTTCTTCTCTAGCAGTCAAAAAACAGTGGCTATCTCTGTGTTTTTCGGGATTCTTCCAAAATGTTTTGCTGAAAATATGTCGAATAACGTCAAGTACAAACATGACGGATCTCTCTCTCTCTATCCCTCTCTCTCTCTCACACACACACACACACACATACATCCATAAAATTAGATCACCAGAAGATGATACTTTTCATATTGCTTTATTGTGAGACTAGAATGTAGAAAATATTGTTAAAGGCATATCTTTCTGTTGTCTGTTAAAAACCAAGTGAAGGCAGTATATAAGACAGGTTGCATCAAGACACAAAACAGTCCATTGTGCTCCGTTTGGACAAAAGCTGCGTAACCTTTGATCATCGTGAACTCCGCGATATTACAATGACATGTAATTCCTATTAAATAAGACACGTTGGTGCTAAAATATAACTTGGAGTGTCAAACTCCGTACAACCTCAAAGACCATGACAGAGGAGTCAGCTGCAATGCTTTTACAGACTAAGTCTACACAGGCGAGAGGTCATTAGGCAATTAATATATTGTCAAAATATATACATATTAAAAGAATGTGTACAAAACACTATAAATCTCTTACATATAAAAATAGCTTAATATATCTCCAAAACAAACGTTTATACAAATAGAATTTCATATAATAAAATCCGCAAAAGTTGGAAGCATTTTCAGAATTGTGTGTCAGTGTAACATCTATACAAAGAGGGTTGGACGTTCTTTGATTGGGTTTAGCATAGTTTGAGAACATTTAAATAGTGTTTGTGTGTGCCACTATGTTGTGGAGTCATTTTAAATTAGGGCATTTTAGGACGAACGCGCAAGTAGGATGGGTTCTGGCGCTGTAGGCGCTTCTCTTTGCCCGACAGTAGGACGGATCTTCTGCTGTTTTGTTTTTAGTCCTTTGGCTCTTGGCGTTGAGGCCCGATCCCTGTCGGTGCCAGGAAGGTCCATGGGGACACAGAGGTCCGGGACGCAAAAGCAGTGCTTCGTGTTCGTAGAAAGCATGGGGTTCTACCGGGCCCTTTTCGAGAGCTTGTGTGGATGAGGCAGCAACATCATCCTGTAATCAAGAAGAGAGTAAGTGACCGGTGAGACTTCAAACTATAAAACAACAGAAGCAAAACACGCTCCAAAATAACAATGTAATTATTTTTAATGAAGTATATATACTACTAATAAACTATGAATAGTAACAACAACAAACCTGCTAGATGCTCAGAACCAGTTAGTGAAGTCCAGAAGTTCTTGTTCTTCGGGACTAAGCGGGTCGTATGAGCCTTCATCTGAGGAGTAGGATGAGACCGGTGATCCCGCCATGGAGTTCATGTCGTTAGAGTAGTTCTGGGACATGGTTGGTGAGAGGACGCCCGACTGAAATGCAGCGCTGACCGCGTCGTGCTCATCTAAAAGCTGCTGAAGGGCGCGGATGTACTCCACAGCCGAGCGCAGGGTCTCCACTTTGCTCATCTTCTTGTTTGCAGCGCCGTTGGGGACGTGTTCCCGCAGCGTGGCAAAGCCGTTGTTGACAAGTTTCACCCGGTTGCGCTCTCTCTCGTTCCGTCTCGCCACGGCGTGCGGCTGCTGCTGGGGAAGGCTGTAGCCGAAGCCGGCGAAGTTCAGCCTCCTTTTGCAACGTAGCAGTTCAGGGGAGGACGAGCGCTGCCTCTTCATTTGCTTGGAGGCTGACTTGCCGCTGCACTGGCTGTCAGTAGGGCTAAGCTGGATGCTCTGCGCGGCTGCTGCAAAGAAGCAAGTGGGAGGGATGAACTGCTGCTGTCCGACGCTGATTTCCATTTTGGCAGTGATATCCATTTAAAGTGGATGCTGCGTAGAAAAAGATCAGATGGCTAGCCGAGTCGCTTGGAAGGAAAACAGGCGTATGCTTTGGAGTCTCCTGGCTGGCCGTGCGTCTCGCTCGTGGCGTTCACGTGTGGCTTTATGTTTTCTTTTTGCTGTTGTTAAATGGGCAGTGCGGTGGACTGCAAGCCTTGTGCGCTTCTTGAATTGCTCTGAGTCCGGAGAGGGGCCGCCAGAGGCTTTTTCAACGCACGGGCAGCCCCCCACGCGCCCAAACTGACCACGCCTCCTCGCGCCTGCTGTATTCACCTTGGGCTGCGATGCTGTTGCAGTTCGTACGCCAGGCGCGTGCCACTCCTGCTACTGAATAAACAACAGCATCCTGCGCGCAACTGCTGTGCAACTTTAAGACTTCGAAGTTAAAGAGACAAGAAGTATTAGTGGTAGTCTGTTGTGAAAGTGCTGTGAGCGCAAGGTAACATTAGTTGAAGCCGCTTTATCTTCTCAGCCCACAGATGAACAAGTTTTCATGCCTGACTTATTTGTCGAAAGTTTAGATACAATTCACTAATAATAACAAAGTCAAACTACTTTCATACCCTCCATAAGACACCATGTCATAAAAGTGTCCTTTCCCTCTTTGAGAAACCACATGAACATATCATAACATGATGCACCTTTGAAGTAAGCATTATGCTCATTCGGAACAAAAAACTTATCAGCAAAGTTGGACATATCCAAAACTGGACATATTCAAACATTTTGAAACAACAAACTCGAGCTCAGAGTGAGTTTGATAGATTCGGCCGGCTTGTTACTACTGTTTGGGTTTCTGGTGCTGAAAGACAGCTCTCTCTTCAGCACTGAGGGGTGGACGTGCGAAGCAAAGACTAAAGCCAAGCACGGAAGAACTCTTAACGTAAGCTGCTCATTCCAGGTGTGGCACTGGCGAACAAAGTCATGAATTTCCCCACTGGCGTTGATTCAATCCCCGCCAGTCTGACTCCGGGGTTAGGCAAGATGCATCCCGTCGCCCTAGTCTTAGACATCCAATTCATCTTGCTGTTAAGACTTTCACAGCCGCATTAAGAGCATCGCGTACGGACAGAGAATGGAGCTTTGTCTGGCCGAAGCGAATTTTCCACTTTCATTAAAACTAATCAGTGGAACGGAAGGTAAAATCTGCGGGGAGGACGCTAGCGCCGCACATTCGGAGGTGTTTTGTGTATGATTTGTTACACTCTATTTTGTTACAGTAGACGCGACACAGTGTATTTCGACATTTTTGTCTCCTTTTAAAAGGGAGAATAATGGAACACATCTTTCAACCCGGGACAAATCCAACCGACTCTCAACTCTCTATGAATAAGTCCCCCTCCCTCCATCGGTGGGTGCGTGTGCCTGTGTGCCTGTGTGTGTGTGTCAGGGAGAGAGGGAGTGAGAGAGTATGCGTGCTGTGAGGGACGAGGCGAAAGAAAAGGAGAATAGGGACAGGGAAAAAGGGGGGCTCAATAAATTGTGCAATTTTTCTGTGTTGGCTGTGGCATTCAAGATCAAGCTAGCATTGAAGAACCCAGTCCCCTCCCAACTTTTTTCTTTTCTCTCTCTCTGCCCCCACACCCCTCCTCTCTTCTTTTCTGGCGCAGTGAGAGTTTAGAAAGAAGCGTGGGTTCTATTCACCTACCCCCCAACCCCCCTCGGCAGCGCGGGGCTTTCTGAAACCTATCTACCGTGCCCTGTCAGTGCAGCTCCAGCGTCCAATTAGCGCTTTGTAAAGACCGTCTTTCTTTTGCGCTCTTCTACAGACTGGGCGAGTGGCCGCTTCATTTGCAAAACGTCCAGTCATGGCCGGGTGTAATAATTAATATGACATCTGGGCCACTGTATCCATATTCAGCCACCTCTGTCTATTTCACTACCTGTTTTTCTGAGTTTACTGCGAGGGCTCACGTTCCTAAAAAAAACTTGAAAACATAGAGCGCCTGATAAACTATGCGTATTTTTGGTTAGCCTATGTGGGATTTTTTTATTAGCCATTAAAATAAAATTCCGATCTGTAGGTTTATGTAGGTTAGATAGAGAGGATAGTGGAGCAGAATATGCGGTGATAGTATTATATTATGTTATTTATTTATTTTTACTTTAAGATCAGTATCTTATTATTAACTGTATCAGCAAACGGTGTACAAAAGTTTTTTTTATTGTTTAAGAAAGAGTGCTACTTATGTAAGCATGCAGTAATAGTTTCTGAAGTGTGGCATACTGGGTAGCCAACTGCGAGGCGACCACCCAGCCCCTCGCGCTGCCACGCGCCTCTGTCTGCTTGAATTTCACCATGCTGTCCAACTCCACGCGCTGGTACTTGACCAAAACAATCTGTCAAATTATTGGGACTATTCACCGCTCACACTCATAATACAAAAGGCAGGTCTGGACGATAAAGTCGTTTAAATTTGAGAATAGGCGATGGCTCTAAAGGTGAACACTGATCATGCTTTTAAAATAACAAATCACATTTGCCAGATTAGACAAAGCAAACATGTTACATCAGGTGTATTTGGCAGTTAACATGTATTCTGAAAACACAGCCACCACTTTTCGTAACATGTGTTTCCATTTCATGGTGTAGACCTACTTTTTTTTTTACCTTCCATCTGCTTTGGTTAGAAAGTTCTGCTGGGTCTACGCGTTCTACAGACTGTCCAAGGAAGAAATTGTGAAATCACTCCAAGACGTTTGGTTTGCCCTGTGGTACTTCACCTTTACTTGTTGTAACTTGCTGAGACTCATTGAGATGAAATGCTATATACAACCGTACAGCGCCATCTACAGATAGAAAGGTGGAACCAATCATGAGAATGAAATTTAAGTCAGTCAATCCAGCACAAGAGGGCGTACGGCAAGTTGGGGAGATTTTAGTGTTATGTGATACCAGCTGTTATGTCATGTAACCTACTTTTTTGACCAAGGCAAGTAACGTGGAGTGTGTTAACACATCAAGTTAGATAAAATTTGTATTTTGCTAATGAGTTCTCTCTTATCTCAGTGGAAAAAACAGTCATATAAACAAGGAATTGGCATACCTATATTTGGCGCACAGTGCTCTCTAGTGGCGAAGTGTTTTAAGAAACAGCATCAGTCACATCCGCAACATCCTCCAGTGTCTTGTATAACTATAGACTGATGCAATTTAGCTTCTCCTTAATTTGTGATTCACCTTTAAGAGGTCACGATGAGAAATATACGGTATAGCTTCACCATACATGGCCTGCATTGCTATGTTGGCATGTTTTATAATTTATAGAATAAAACATTTTCATTTTTAAATGTTTTTTTCCCCCCATTCCACTTTTTAATGGATTTTTCTTTAACAATTGCAACTCAACTATTCTGCAGCACTGAGTGTGCTGCAGAATATGTCCACTTCTGTACAGTGCAGTATGTTGACAGAAAATTGTCCAAACTTATGCCTAAATGAGCTGCTGCCTATTTTTAGCAGCACACCCTGGTAATTCTGCGCCACCCCAGTCTAATGACTGATAGGAAGTCATGACACCTCAGCACATGTCCAGTACACCCAGTGCATTTCCTCTTGTCATGGGCATGAAAAAAAAAATGATTTTTTTTTTTTTACAACAGAAATACTGGACATGATGCTTAGGCTACATGTAAGAGGTTGGCTAGAGAAGCAAGGCTAGAGTTTGTCTCTGCATTTTTAGACAGACTGACAGAGAGAAACAGAGAGAGAGAGAGATCTAAAAACATTAGCTTTACCTCATAAGCACAGGTATGCTCACGCTACCTGATTCCTCAGTTTTGTAGCCACCAAGAGGTATTTGGAACCACTAACTCTCACATCCACATCCTCGTCACACAGAAGAAACGCATGGTTTATTTTCTGTTCACTTTGAAGATTGCCTGACGCTGCATATTAAAGCCTATTCAACTGAGGAAAATTGGTTATTCGTGCCAAATTGCCTTAATAAAATGACCGTTTGAACACAAACACAAAATCCGGACTTTTTTTTTTCTGCCCACACATGATTTCTGAATTATTTCAATCATTAAATCCTGGTTTGCACACTCTTCCCTTGAGAGCATTAAGGTAGGTGTTGTACCTGAATAACCATTCGGCCTACAGAAAAAGCGAACGATTACAAACAGACACCCTCCAGCTAGCATCCAGCCAGCAAAACAACTAAAACCAGATGTGCTGTGATGGCCGTTTCACAACAGCTCCTGTGGCGTCCGCTATGTACCCATCGCGTGACAGGCACACGGGCCGAATTTTTAGGGGGTGTGGTGTCACGTGGGCTCTCTTAAATTGCCGGAGTTGGCGGAGAACTTTTGCAAACAAACTCAGACAGACACACCAATCACTCTCTACTGCACCTGCGCCGCTTAAAGCTGAGGATGGACGCAGCTTTCAAGAAAAGAAACGGAGACAATGGAATACAGGTATTAATTTAGCCTATTATTGTCAATATTTATAGCCTATTATATATAATTTATATTGTTGTTACTGTAGTAGTAGTTGTTTTTTAAACGTTAATATGGTTATTTATTCTGGGGT
>JAVQKI010397419.1:0-19182 GCA_036025975.1 Nematalosa erebi
GGTGTGTGTGTGTGTGTGTGTGTGTGTGTGTGTGTGTGTGTGTTGCCTGCATGCGCTTGAGGGCATCCATCACCTTTCACAGTGAATGACATCTCGACAGCTCCCTGTCAGCCTCCCTGGTCGTCTCCATTAAAAATTAAAGCTCCATTCTCTGTAATGAGCAGGGCTGTAAAGCAGGTCAGGAAACCTCCTGTTCAGTCCTGCTTGTCACTGATAGAGGCACCGCCACAGACGTGCTGCGTTAAGACTTAACGCAAAGTCATTTATTCGACTGTCGGATGTGAATGATAAGAATGTTCGTTTCATCCCTGCAGCCCATAACTTTGCCATAAATTTCCTGAAAATAATCACTGAAGCCCTTTTTCACATGCTTTGAAAAATCTTAACTCAAATGAGTGCCGCGCGATTAAATTCTCGTGGACGCAGAAGGAGCTTGTTCGGAACAATCTGTTCGCAGTGACGACATGGACTGTGCTAGAAAAAGTAATGCAAGCGGCGCAGGCAGGCGGTGAAGCTCCGGCGCGTTTTCCCAGCCGCCGACAATATGTGATGGCGAGGACTTGTGAAGGACACCAACGATGAAGCTGGAATCAGAGAGCTCTATCCCACTCGAGCCACCTGCTACTTTGCTAACACACAGACAGCACTGCCACTGTAATTGTCCCCCGCCACAGAAATAAAAAAAAAATAAGTAATGGAAAAAAAAAGATAAAAATGAAATGTCATTTTAAATACCTCCAACAAGAACAGGGAAAATAGGAGCAATTTATTTGGAATGATAACTTGGAAATGTTTTATATTTTTGTGATATAGCCATGGAGCCTTGTGTGGCAGGCCCAATCTACCTCAGTTGATTTCAGAGATATGCTTTGCCACTAAATCAGTAATAATGTGGTGAAAATGCTGTGACATTTCCCTCTAACACAAACAGAAGGACGGTCGCGAATCCAAGCTGAAGGCCAGGCACAGCTACTAAATTAATAGTAATTTGATCATACTGTATAATCACAGCAGCGGTGAATATGCTCTCACTTATTAGTATTATTAATTAAGTAAATGTCAAGCCAGACAAAAAATAGTGGGCAAATGTTAGCCTAAAAAGTAAGGCTGAAAAGTGTTTGTGACTTAACTTAAGCTACACAAGTGGTAGAATAGTATAGGCCTTGTATGCAACTACTGGGATAAACATCATGTTGTGTCCAAATACACATATAGCACTGCTATAATGGGGTAATATGAATCCAGCGCAGGCTATGCTATGATCACAAACATGTGTATTCTAACTGTTTTCATCATTATGCACAGGCACAGGCCTGGACAATCACTTTGATAAATCATCCTGACACACTGTACAATGGATAGGTCTCCATTTGCTTGTTTGAGCCATTCACAGAGCTTTGCTGCACATGGATAAAGTGTGTCCCATACATCATGTACGCCTGTATGTGGGGGGATTCCATTGAAAGGACAGGTGCAGCAATGCATCCCTCCCCATGCAAACCCCCACCCCCCACCCCCATTGCACATCCCCTGTGCCACCTAACCAACCCCCGCCCACTCCCCCCGCCATCCTCCTCACTCCCTGGGCATTGTTCTGGCGGAGGAGGGAGCGGACCCAGACACCGGGGGCTAATAGCGTCCCCGGCTCATTCAGCCCCCTAAATGGCCCCGGTGCACTCTGGCCGCCGCGCTGAGTGCTGTTTGTGAATCGAGAGTAATGTGGCCGGCGAGGCCCGGCACAATGCGCCTCTGAACTACAAAGGACAGGTGTGCACGCACGGGCAAATTGTTCTCCCCCCCGCGCGTCTCAGTTTCCGAGTGGCAGGGCCCTGTCCATTAGATGCAATTTAGCTGGATGATCGGAGTGCTTGAAAAGGGCCAGATCAAACAGCGCGGAGAATCCCAGGTGTCCAGCCGCAGCCTCGGCCCCTTGCAATACCCCCTCTACTCAGCGCTAATGTATTCCCTGTTAGGAAATTAAGAAGTTCTTTTGTTCTGGTTGGATATGCAAGGTTATGATTTAAGTTTGGTTCAGAAAGGATTTAGTTAATTTTGGCGAATTATGTATGAAATGTTTGCAACCTGCGAATCATCTTCATTATCTGAATATATGTCTCGTAGTGGAGAATGCTTTACTGTATTTTGGTATAAAACGTAGTTAACTTTGGGTCAATTTAAGGGGGTAAAAGTAGAAATGGGGTCATGTTCTTGCTGTGAAAACTGTGAATGACAAGTTGACCAACTTTGAGAGGAACTTTTAAAACTCTGAGACACAGTAGACAAAAAAAAGAAAAAAAAACACTTCCCCCGCTTCTAATCTTTCATCAGGGCCTCAGTGCCACGAGCCAGGCGTGGTGCCTTTGTTAATATGATTTCCCAGTCTCCCTGAATCTAGGGCAGGGCCTTGGGCGTCAGTGGTAGTGGCAGTGGCGGCGGCAGCCAGAGCGAGAGGACACCTCGTCCCACGCTCCCTTCCCCTGATTTATGACCGGAGCCGTGCCCTCCGCAAGACCTCTGGTGCTTGTCACCGGCACAGATGAATATGACAAACTGGCGCTCGAGGGGTCGCGACCTGTCGCAAAGGGCCCTTGCTGGGCCGAGCATCTCCAGTGCTTGCCTAGTGTCACAGCACAATATCAGAGTGAAGCTACCAGTCTTGTGTGGACATGTTAGCTGGACTACCAACTTTTAACATTGTGTTAAAAGAAACATTTCACGTTTTTAAGCTGACATAAATCTGGAGGACCCCTAGAAATTCATACAGCTAATTAGCAGAGACATGAAAGGATGACAAAAGTTGGATGTTTTTCCATGGCAGGTCATGCACTTGTTGTCTGTGTGTCTGTGTGTGTGTGTGTGTGTATGTGTGTGTGTGTCTGTGTATGTGTGTGTATGTGTTAGTGTGTGTGTGTGTGTGTGTGTGCGCGTGCTTGTGCATGTGTCTGGAACAATCATGGTATTAACCACGCTATGACTCACACACAGGTGTGACTGACGGGACAGTTGTAGGCAAAAGACCGGTGACATTTATCTTGGCTGGTGTACCTGCTTGTTGACATTGCCAGCGGGATGACATGGCCAAAAGCACACGAATGGCCCCAGTCCCCATGATTTTGCATCTCTCTCCTGTGTTATCAACCCAGTCAGCAGCACTCTCCAACACAGATGCAAAACAACCTCTCTGTTTGCCGGACGCTCCCCTGCAGCCATTTACAATAGACAATTCAACTATACAGTAATGTAAAGATGACAAATCGCCTGTAGGTGAGTGACAGTTACCTGATGCTGGCTAAACAGTGAAGTAAAACTGCATGAGGAAGAATCTCACCCACATAAATGGTGTGGATTTGCATACATAGAGGCAGCAGATGTTTAATAAATGACATTCAGTTACAGTTGTATGTCAGTTCCAATGGGGAAGGAAGGGTTGGGTAAATGTTATGCTATCAGTTCACTTGAATGCTTCCTCATATGCCTGGGAATTGTGGGTAAGTTTTGCAGGTGCTTAGCACTATAATTTTTGATTTATGAACACCCTCAACCTCCCAGCCCAACACAAGAACCATCTCTGCAGGTAGCTCTTGAGAGGATTCCGTCGTTTTTTTTCCTCAATTCCCTCCATGATCTCTCAGTTGCTCTGAAGTGTAAAGCACTGCAGCTTGGGCTATTTTGTGATTCTAACTAAACAACTGTACGAGAGAGAGAGAGAAAGAGAGAGAGAGGAACAGCCTGTACTGTACACCTCCCACGGTCCTGAGAGACTAGCGCATATCATCTCCCACCAGCGTCTCATGGGTCAGCACTCCGCTTCCCCATCTAAATTGATGACAATTGAACATACGGGGCCTCCAACGCTGACAGGTGAGCCGCGCGCACAATGCCGACCACCCGATTCACCAAAGCATCCATTTCCTTAGCAACCAAACAGCCGATAGATAGATTTAGCCAGGCAGTTTTAGCAGATGGCTTGGTAAATACCTTGCCATGTGTTCCCAAGGAGAAAGTATAATGCATCACGACAAGACACACACACACGCACACACACACACACACAGGCAAACACGCATACTCTTATCACCATTCGCCCTGCTGTCTTTCTCCTCTCTCCCTCTGCTTTGCACGTTTATTTTTACACAAAAGCACGCACAGCATATTTAAGTTGGAATCCAAACAAAGAGCAGGCTGAAAGTTTGGTCTCCATATGTTTGAAGTTAATCTCCAAGTTTGTTGCTTCCCATTTGCCTTAACTTCATATACTTCATGCATCTTACCCTTACGCTACATTCTAAGGTCTGACTGATCAAGCTATTATCAAATGTAAATAGAGAGATGAATCAGGTGTTATTCGAAACTCCATCAATCTGATTTTTATTTTTGAGACATGAACATTCCAATGTGCCCACCCCACCAACAACCCCCAGAGGGTCCCTCACAAATAAAGACATTCTGCCATCCATCCTACTCTGAAACGAGCACTCTGTCCCAACTGAAGCTATGGTCTTTGTCTCGGACCATGTGGTCTTGTGTTTGTATGTGGCAGTGGTGGTGCCGAGCCAGGCACAGTGGTCGGCGAGCGGTCGGCAGTGTAGTGGTGGAGGGGGGTCTCGCAGTGTCACGCTGCCTGTCCTTGACACAGCGCATCAGCTGCTCGCCACTGCTGGCCGCCGCGAGAGCGAGAACAAGGGGAGCAGTCTCTCCGCTCCCTGGACGCCTTCCACCCTGCAGCTGTGCGCCTGCAGAGCCCCAGCTGGAGCCAGCAGCTCGGGTGGTAGGCAGGCAGGCGGGCACAAGCTCGTCTTGCCAGTGCCACGCAGCACTCTCAGCGCAACCCCCCCCCAGCCCCCCGCCTCCCCTCCCCTCCCCTCCTGGTTCCCCCCCAGAGGCAGAACCCAGGCCAGAACACGCACGTCACCACCACCACCACCACCACCGCTGCCACTGCAGCTACTGGTGCCATCGCCATCCTCGCAAATACATCTCCAATTACATCTCCACTCTGCTGTGCATCCGGGTGTGCTTGGACCAACAGACAGCATCCTGTTTGTAAAACAAGACAGAGGTATCAATACAGCTGGGAAATTGATGCCAAAGCCATTCAGTGAAATAACTGTGTGTATGTTTAACTGCGTCCCTCTAATGGAACACACGCACATACACACATACTGCCTTTCCCGCTCTAATGGGGATGGCTGGCAAATATTCAGGACACTTGTGGCTGAGTAGCTTAGTCCTTATCACTCATGCCTAAGCTCTTCCAATATGAACCAACAGGAGAAAAAAGACCTAAACAAATAACACATGGGATCCACTGGCGGTCGCTAGGGGAGGTGGACGTGGCATCGTGCTAAACAGGATGAGCCGTGGCTTGCTCGGAGGATGACTGGCACCGCCGTCAGCAGGCTGGCAGCCCCGCTGCCGCTGCCCGGCTTGTTTGCTGGGGGAGCGCGAGGGCTGTGCTGCTGTCTGCCTGCCTGCGTGTTAATCCTCGTCAACAGTAGCGAGTGAGCGAGCGAGCGAGCCCTGCCCGCTGCCTGTTCCCCCGTTCAGTGCCCATATGCCACCTTCCCGTGCTTCTCTCTCTCTCTGTACCCCCCCGCCCCCCTCTTCCCTCCATCCTCCACCCCAATCCTCCTCCCCCTCTTCTCTGTTCAGGCAGAGTGGAGCATGATTAAGCCTGACTTGTCACCAAATTATATATACAAAGTTTACATGCATTCTGCAGCACTCCAGCTGTTGCACATTTGTAGCAGGGAACAAATCTTGAGGCGCTCGGTGAAGCACGTAGGCCGTTCTCGCACAGGCCAGGGATGTGTGTGTGTGAGTGTGTGTTTGTGTATGTTTGTGTGTGTGTATGTGGTTGTTGAGGTGGTCGAGATGGAGATGATCAAATGCAATAGATACAGTATATTGTTAGAATGTGTAACAATACAGTGTATATGTAAGCAGTGTTATACATTCTAACAATGTATCTCTTGCATTATTTTATCTGTCCACCTCAAGCAGTGTGTCTCATTAACCAAAGCGAACCCACTACATTTTAAAACATGCTTATCAAAGTGAACGATGCACGTTACTAATCGAAATCAGGATCATTTTGTATCATTGATGATGCACTTTAGACATGTACCACTGCAAAACCCGCCAAGGAAAATGGACAAAGCCTCACATTTCTCTCGAGTCTACATCTCCACAATGTGTGTTTTCTTCCTTTTGGATCACACAAATGGGACTGTGGGTAATTGCTTTGTGGGCATCATTACCCAAGAAACCATGAATAAGACGCTCATAATGAGAACGAACCCTGGAGCTCACCAGACCTTGATCAATACCATTAAACAATGTGCACTTTGCCTGCGTTTGCATGTGGGAGAGGGCGCAAATGGATATTTTTCATACAACTAATGACTTTGAACTGCGCCTCTATTACCATGCCTGAAAAGATGGTTTATTAGCATAATCAAATCTGTTTTTTTATTTTTTTTTACACAGAGTTAATAGGAGAAGATAAACAAAAGATTTTAATGGTATAAATGATATGGCACAATAGCAATTCACATCTCACAGTCTTAACTAGAACAATACGGAGTCAGTCTGCAGTGTGCAAGACAAATGCAAGGGCCTATTAAAATGGTGTTGAGCCAGGTTCTGGAATGAAGGAATGTTTCATGTTTGGTGTGCTACCACAATTTAATGAACATTCTTCATCATCAAACTGCTTTTGCTGTGTAGTTATTACTGTACGAGGACTTTTATAATAGGTCGTTATTCAAAGTACTTTACCCACTTTTCTCTTGTAGGCTTTGTATCGCAGTATCAAGGTGATCTTTAAATAGAAAAAATGTCTCTCTGCATTTATTTTTTGTCACATATCCATCATCAAAATGCCGCTGAAGGAAAGGTGGCAGGTTTATTGGGTGGAAAAACCATTATGATCAGAAAATGTAATTACAGAAATCTACATTTGCATCTTGGGTTTTAATTCATCAAATCCATCTTCTCTACAAGCTCTTTAGTTCCTCCATCTGCCAGAGAAATAAATGGGCAAAAAGATGCAAAGGCTGTGAAATAATTATTTCTGTGGCAATTACTTGGATGCTAATAGCTATTGTATTGATTGCAACACCCTGTAAGGTCAAGGTCATATGAAAATGTAATCAAAGGGGCTTTGATAATACCTGCTGAAGCATGACAACATAAATGCAACAGAGACACACTAATATTCCTATAACCTTGGGAATATTTAGGTCTAACGTGGCTGATTGCTATCACGTCTATAGACTCTCCGATGTGTCATTACTGCCAAGCTAATAATGGCGAATGTACTAAAAGGGCTTTTATCATATGGCAACAGTACTGTATCGCTTTTGTGCGTGTGTATTGAAACAGTAATGCACCAAGATGGCTCTGGATATGAGTTTACACTTGCGTTCACAAACTTAGCAGTATGCTTTGATTTGATCACAGCTTGCCGTGGCGAAGCCATTTGGCCAGCGTCAGCTATTTTGGATGCAGTCAATGCGTGCGGAAGGTGCGAAAATCGCATGGTTAAATTTCAAGCCAATGTTTCCTCAAGATATAGAAAAAAAGTGATGAACACACTTCTAAAGATGGCAGTCCTAAGCAACCCCAAACCTTCCTACTTTTGTGCAAAGAAAAAAAACACACACATACACACACAAACACACACAGACACACACACACACAAAACGCATCAATGGGTCTTCACAACAGCTAATTTCCCCCTTGCTAATGAGTACCGTTTTCTAATGTGTTAAAGACACAGTCAGAGTTAATATAATGATTGATATGGTTGGGTAATTAATCATCACCAGTGTTTAAAACGCAGGCACCCGAAAAGCACAGAGCAAAGGCAAATCTATATTAATGACTGCAGAGCTTCTCCCTCTGTGCTCTGATAAAACAAAGAGTCCATAAATAACCATGTTACAGGCTTCATGTGCTGTCAGTGGGACAGTGCAGTCATTCCTACCATTCTAACCAGAGCCGCTGCCAACTCCTAATTGACTGGGCACTATCATCTACGCAAAGGCAAACTGTTTGCTTCGTAGGTCAGAACTTAATTACGTGCACAAATGGTACAAAATTAACGTGATGTCGACTACCATAAATTCCACGTAATGTAAATGTAATGTTCAAACTAATGGCAGACAATTCCCCAGTGTTGTCGCCAGCCATGAGCAATGAGTCTCTACAAGACTTGCTTCCCCCATTAAGTTTGTGTGCCCATCGACCAAAAGAAAAAAAAAAGGAGCTTTAAAGGACATCAAACTGCTTTTGTAAATTCCCGAAGCACCCAATTTCACTTTGTGTCATCCTTCACATGCATGGCGGCAGATTTACGGCCAACTCTCTGACCCCAACCGCCTTTCCGCACCCACACCCGCACCCTTCTTTCTCCCAGTGCCTCTGGTGCTATGTTGCGCCTCTTTGGTGCCTTGAAAGATACCGCTACACATCGAAATTTCATCAATGCCAGCTCAACTGCTCAGCAAACTCCCTTATAGGTTAATCCCTGTATCACTCTTTACCACCAGTTCACTAATCCGCTTAAAGGGACACATTAGAACTATGACAATGACCTGCTAATGGTTTTACATTTCTCTGAAGCATTATGAGCTATCTTTGTCACTTTTATCTTATAATGAGATCTGTCATTTTCGGGGAGGGGACGGAGATCCTGTGGCCAAGGACGTTGATATTTCACCCAGGCGCAATACATAATGACCCAGAAACACGTGGCGGAGAGAAAACAAACCTTGATGCCACCCCCCCCCATCCCCGGCTCTGTTTTCTTAGCAGCCGAGTGCCTGGTCTCTCCCCGAGGGGGGGGCCTGCATTCTGTGTCACTATTAGGCTCTGGCTGCTGTGCAAAACCAGTTCCTCAGGGCCACCACAATAGCTGCGGCGCGGCACCATGATTGATGACTTCCAGTTCCCCTGGGCGTTTTAGTACATTTCCTCAAGCAATGTCCCCTGAAGAAAATGTGCCATAATTTATCATGTTATTACTGTACTCCATCCAAATTGCAACCCCCCCATACACACACACACACACACACACATACACACTTCAGATTTTGTTATTGTGCACAATCTGCCCTCCAGTCAAATTTTTTCAAAGGCAGAAGGGGCATTTTTCTAATAAACAAAACTATAAGACTAAACACAGACCATTATCTACTAACAATTTACCTGTAACATGCTGTCATGAAAAGGGGAGAATATATTGCGCATCACCTGTTTTTAATAAGAGGCATTAGAGGACTTGAAAAAGAGTTATATCACCTTCAGCCTATTGGGGCCTAACCACATTACACTCTTGACTTATGTGTCCCCAAGGTGAGTTGGAATATGTCGGTAGCCATGGTGATATAAATGAATCCCATTTGCTTTCTCAAAAAGAAGAGTTTTTATCTCGTTTTCAACTCATTTGACCATTGTCCAAAGTTTTTTTTTTCTCTGTCATAAATCACTGATGCATCTGATTGGAATGACACGTACCATGTTGATGATGTGTGTTTTATGATCTCTCTAAATGTGACCATATTTTTTTCTGTCCTTCCTCTCAGGGCTTGTTTCACCAGAGGAGGGACCAGTAATAGTTGTGTGCAGCTACACTGACGGAGGGTCAGTCCCCCACTCCTCCTCCCTCCTCCCACCTCTCTCCATATCTGGCATCTCAGAGAGGCTCTTATTGGCCTCCACCTGTCACTATGCAGTGATGCGGTGTGCTACTGACAAGCCGGTAAGTGAGGAAGGAAGTGGAAAATATCATGTGGCATCAAGGTTTCCCAGCAGCTCTTTTCTCAAAAGAATACTGCTCAGGATACCGTAAAAGACCTTTTTTTGCCTCAGTATGAGGTATATACACACATCATTTTTTTAAAACCAAATTATGTGTTTATTTATATGTGTTATCAATGTGTTGTGAAGAAGACATGGAAACAACTAACCAACAGTGGACAATGAATAATATGGACAATGGACAATGAATAATAGTATATATTTTCTACATACTTTGTTGTTGCTTTTTTGAATCTATAGTATAGAATACAAAATTCTGAAAGTCCAAGACACTGTAGATGATGTGTTTGTGTTGATTTTTCATAATGCACCATTATATCATAAATGTTCCTGCATTTGTATCATGCTTGAGCAGCCAGTGATGATCAAAGTAGGCCTAAACAATCTGCATCAAATTGTCTTCCCCACTCGCTAATACACGCTAAGACTTTCACGGCCCATTTTTGGAAGCAGGCACTGCCAATTTTAATATCCCTCAGTCGCCGGCCAACTGTTTCTCCCTTACAGTATCAATGTCTTGTGCGCTAATCCAATAACGCCTACCCCTATTACTTTCAATTAGTTCTGACAGCTCCCCGCTTAATCTATACGCCACACTTGCTAACACTCAGCCTGGGAGGGCAAACAAAGTGAGGAGGGATCATTACAAAGGCAAGGCCAACACGAGGGCCCTCGACCTGGCTCACACCTACCAGCACTATGTCAGAACTGAAGAAACAAGCGGTGGGGATACCAGGGGTGCCGATTCCAGAATAATTCTCGTGCCGACGGGCGTGCTGTTTTTCCGCGACGGCCTGTTGTCGTGTGCGAAGATGATGGGCGGCTGGCTGGCTGGCTGGCTGATTGGCTGGCCGGCCGGCCGGCTGAGCAGGCGTTCGGCAAGGTCACCTAGCCCTGAAGGACCCCTGTGCTGCCACATGGCCCTGCTGTCGCACCTCTGCTGTGAGAGCGACGCTGCTGCC
Source organism: Nematalosa erebi (assembly GCA_036025975.1). Taxonomy (NCBI): domain Eukaryota; kingdom Metazoa; phylum Chordata; class Actinopteri; order Clupeiformes; family Clupeidae; genus Nematalosa; species Nematalosa erebi. The sequence continues at coordinate 10,788 of JAVQKI010397419.1, forward strand.
TCCTCCTCCTCCTCCTCCTCCTCCTTCTCCTGAGCCACTGCTGCTAGCCTCTCACGTATGTGTCAGAGGCTCCAGGTTTATCCCCCCACCGCACTACTACTCCGCCCCTCAACCTTCTGCCTATTGTTTCTTATCACAGCATCACACTTCACATGCCACAGGCATTCGCATTCGAAATTCACTGGCAAACAAAATTCTAGAGGGGGAAAGAGAAAGAGAGCAATTGCAAAATAAGTGGATGCATTGAATCAACAATGTGACGGATGCATAGGACGGGAAATTAAAATGGGTTGCGTGTGTGCATGTGTTCATACAAACATGCATGCTAATGGGAGGGGGAGGTATTATGCATTCTTGGTGTTCAGATGCGCTCGCGATGCACTCCGATTTCCCCAGCTGAGAGATCGAGGGCTGCCAAAAGGAGCTCACCGCAGGCACGTGTGCCCCTGAAGGCTGGAGCCTGTAATCCTGCGCCGTTGCTTATTCAAATAAGGGATCTGAATCGTCTCCAGGAGATTTCCCCCCCCGCTGAAACGAACGGCCACATGATGACCTTTGCGTTTGACGCTTGACGGCCCCCTTTAATTCAGCCAAGCAGAACAAATAAATGCACATATTTTTTTTTCTCTGTATTTATTTCACCGTGCAGCTCGGGGCCCAGGCCCCACATCTCCACGGGCAGTAAAGAGTGGCCTTGTTTGTTCCAGGGGCTCCTACCCTCCTCCCCTCGCCTGATAGACGGCGCTTACCGCAGCGATCTGCCAAGCTGACGGTGGAGGCATGTCAGTCAGCGTGAAGGCCCAAAACGGCACCTCCCTCCCCCCGTCCTTCTTCCTCTTCTTCCCTGCTTACACATCTATTGTTCAATCATGTGTGCTGCCCAGTCCAAACTACCCCATGCTTCAAATCCTTGCTAAAAGACAACCCAGGGCTTGGTTAGGCTCACCCCCAGAACCCCCGATGCCATCTCAGCTGAACTGGGCACAGGGGCATGGGGGAAAACATACTAGAGCTGGCACTAGCCCTGGGTGAATGCCCACTGACTGAGTTACATGGAATTGCTGATAACCAAATGGGCACAGCTCCATACCCACCAGGCTGAGAGATCTCAGAGTACAGGGCACAGCCTTCCTCTCCTCCTGACAAGCTGCTTTAGGAGTGAAGGCCACACAGAAATGAACAATATTTACTGAACCGAGCTAAACAGAAACTGATGCCATGTAGGAATGCTGGTAGATTTTATGGTGTTTTCATAAAAGTCAAGAGGATGTGGCAACAGTATTTTGCTGTCTATGAAGAACTCACGTTAAAGAAAAGAGACTTGCAGGTGTAAGGAGAAGGTTTTTTTTATGATAGAAGATGGCTTGTCTTCTCGCTATTCAATGGCCACTCTCACTGATTTATTACTCCCTATCAGCTTCACAGAGAAAATAAACACACTTTAATCAATCATTTCTACCTACTGCCATGTGGGACTGTGGCAAGATACTTTACAGAGGAATGGATATGGACATGTCTTCACTATGTAAGAATAAATTATTATATTTTTCAGTATTATTTTACCGCCACAAATGTGAGGGTTATTATGTGTAAAATGTGGGTGGTCATGTAGAAAGCAAATGTTAGCAATGTGGAAATGACTTTGAAAGAAAGAGGGAGAGAGGGGGAGAGAAAGAAGCCAGAGTGCATTTCTGCTAAACGATTAACTACTTCTGTAGAAAAGCAGGGAAAGCGCTGACGCACATGTTTATTTAAAGTGTTTTCGGACATTGTGAAAACATGTCCACTTCACTAGAATTACCAGCAGAATGGGCAGAATATTGCAGGTGACTGCTCACTTACTCTGACTCATTAAGGCGCCCAGCACCGCACATTACAAATGCAAAAGCGCCAAGATAATCTATTTGCCTTGGCCAGGTGAAAGGATGTCATTTATCATGAAAATATCACCGTGCCGCAGCTGCAATACCGGACCCAACGACAACCAGGCCCAAACCAGCGACCTCCACATCTGCCATCATAGCGCTTGAGTGAATCCTCTGTGTATAGGGGGAGCAAGGGAAAGAGAGAGTGAAAATATAAAACCCTCTCTGTGTTAGAAGGGAAATGGTTGGCTTGGGTTAAAAAAAAAACAAAAACGAAATAGACAATATCAGCTTTGGTTAGACTGTCCAACAGCTCGCGCAGGTGCGTATGAAAATCCTGACCAAAATAGGTGCCAGTTCTGCGCCCGCAGACAGAGGGACAGCCACATATTCAAAACAGAGCATGACTGAGAGGATTATTAGAGAGCAAATGTGTGTGTGAATGTGTGTGTGTGTGTGTGTGTGTGTGTGTCTGTCCATGAGCGTGAGTCTGTGTTACCTTTATACTTTGAATAACAGCTTCCCAGCCAAATAAATACGGCACAGCCCGTAAGAGAGGAAGCAGCCCCTCCTTGGGTACATCATGAGGGACAGGCTATTTCCAGGAGCGGGTTTCTAATTGCTTTCCATGTGTCTGGGTGCTTCACCATGGCCTCTGAACCTTCAGGACCTTTTAGTCAGGGTCGACTCTTACTGAGCCTTGACCTCAGGGTTGAGGTGGTGGTGGTGGGACGGAGATGGGGGGTTGGGTAGAGGCGGTGGTGGGTGCTCACTGGCCCTATGACAGGGCCAGCCACATATCCTCAAGGCTGTCAGTGCAAGGTCCCAGAGTGCTGGTATGGCAATGCAAACACTGTCTGTTTGTCTCGGTGACCACCAAGGCCTGAGATGACACACACACACACACACACACACAAATCACACACAGCGGGGTACACAAACATTAGGAGACAGATAACCTTGGAGCTTCCAAGCCTATGTGCAGAGTGCTGGGGTTGGGGAATGGGAGACTGACTGCAGAGCTCTTTGGGGGGAAGAGTGAGAGATGCAAGCAGGCTGCGCTGATGGCTGATGGGGTTTGGTTTGTTTGGGAGGAGAGGGGCATCTGCGCAAAGATTGATGGTGCACTCAACTGTGTGGAGACCCCAGCGCTCCAATCGATTGCTGTAAGGTTCGCTTCTAATGAAGTCGGTTTGATTTGCCCTTTGACAATTTTTTTTTTTTTTTTTTTCTGATGAGCATTTGTGCATGTACTTGAATGCACAATTATTTATGCACATTCACTCAGTTGTATTCCAGTCTTCTTGTCATCACTGGGGGTCTTAAAATTGAATTAAAGCTTTATAGATTTACTGTAGGGGTTTTTGTTTTCAAAGGCATTATTGTGTTTTTTTCATCAAAATCTCTTTGCGAGTGCTGTCTTGTATTAGGCTGGCCATTACTAATTTGCTGTAATCATTTTTTCTTTTAATGTTACCATAATACCCATAGAAAACAAATGAGTTAACAAAAAAAAAAGAAAAAACTTCACTTCCTTAGACAAAGGCAGTGAATGTCAGTGCTACGCCTGAGGAGGTTTTCCATGTACGACACTTGCTGGGCGGTTCTCCAGCTAAAATATGAGCCACCACGTGTGCACAGGCTGAGGAACAGCGCACCATTAAAAGGTCCTGACTCACCTTGTTTTAAGTGCAAGGTCTAATTGCTACCATCTTTTACAGCGGCAGCCAATGCAGCAGCTGGCATTTGCATAGATCTGCAGGGACTGTCATTACCTCAAAATGAAGCATTGCTCCTGCTCCTTCACAGTCACCGGCTACAGTGTACCCCGCACAAGTCGAGGGGGAGGGGGTTGGGGGTTGGGGGTGGTGGTGGTGTGGGGATAGAAGGGAGGGAGCAGGAGGTGGGATCCATTAAGAAACTACTCCATTGACTCGCAACCTTCCGTTTGACTTTTAAAAAGGGGACATTTATTCAGTGTGGGGTCCATGAATGGAGGTGGAATGAGTTTGAGAAATGGAGGCGAAAGAGGGAAGGAAAAAAAAAAACCTCTCGCCCGTGCACTCCTCACCTTGCACAGGCCTTAGGAGACGACTCATTTGTTGAGCAAAAACAAATAATATTCCTCATTTTAATTAGCAAACTCATCCGTATGCAGACGTGGCATTGTTTTGCCACCCCCACCTCACCGTTTACTGCTGTGAGTTATGAAAGACCCTGGACGGAATCTTCCAGAAAGCAAAGCAATTAAAGCAAAGGACTACAAAATAGCCTACCAGTAGGGGAAAAAGCTTAATAACCTGTATTGACCACTTTTGCAAAGATCCATGCACTTTGACTTATGATCATTACCATCAGGAGATGAACCCGCTGACCTGACATATGCTGTAAAGGTGAAAAACGAAAAAAGGCCACTGCACTGCCTCATTTAGTCGTTGGACTTAGTTCCCCAAAGGATTGGAAGCCTTGATTTAATATAACCCAGACCGATTCAGCCTACCCTCTACCTACTGCCGGTGCATTCCAATGCAATGGCCAGAATAAGCAAGAATAAGACATAAGGCTTTTAAGAAGTCTTGGAGAATTTAACATTGGGGAGGGCTCTGAGGTCTGTTTATGTGCACTGCACATAATTAAGTCAGCTTTCTCAACTGTTTCCCATCCAAATCCCTATTAAGCGTGAACATTTATATATCGACTTATGAAAGAAAAACATTGCCATACATGGAGAGTTATCTTCTTTTGAAGTATCTCCTGAATTCAGAACCACCTCTTGCCCAGTGGACTAACGTGTTAAAGATTTGACGCAATGTTAAACGAGGCAAAAGCATAACCAGGCCCTCCTTAAAACACATATTGGTTAAATAAATTATGATGGATGAACAATAAATAAAATATGCCTGCATTTCATTAAATAAAATTAGCATTTCTTTGTGTGCGGGTTGTGTGTGAATGCCTGTGTGTGTGTGTGTGTGTGTGTGTGTGTGTGTGTGTGTGTGTGTGTGTGTGTGTGTGTGTGTAGCTGTGTGGCTGTGTGTTGGGGAGTAGTTGTAAGTCTAACCACACACAGTCAAACTGCATCCTTCTTGAAGAACACCTTGAGGCTTGTGCAAGGAGGGGAAATGGCTTAAGCAGAGAGTATTTTAAGAAACTTGTCGTAAATATTTTGATGATTTAGCTGGTGGGAGGCATGAAACAATTTCAGAGCACCGGGGCCCAGCAAGCATCCTGGCTCCACTCTTGACGGCTCCGATGAGAATGTGCAGGTGTTCCGGGGCGGGGAGCAGGCGCACTGCGCCCGATCTGACCATCGTGGGGAAGAGGAAAAAAAAAATCCACAGATTGTGTACTGTCCAGCCGCATAAAAAAAAGCTCTCTCTGTCTTTCTTCTCATGCCACCCGTCTGCAAACCGCCAGCTGCTCCTGAGCAAAAAAGAACAGAAAAGAGAAGGAAGAAAAAAAAAATAAATAAAAAAAGTGAGGAGCAGCATGTCAACATTACCACACCCCTGCATCAGCTGTTCAAGCATCCTATGATGAACACCTCTGGATTAAAGTCAGTTTTTTTACCACAGAAGAAATAATATCAGGGGATATATTAGCTGTATACACACAGTTAATGAAAGAGAACAAGCTTATCCTTGTATTTTCAAACTACATGTGCACTAAAGGCAGAGCTGCTGCATTACTAACACAATTCTGGACCAAAAGAAAATGCATTATCTAAAACAGTGAGAACCAAATGTGTTTAGCATTCAATATTAAAAGTAAAGTTCATAATGATAACAAATATTGCCTTGCTTATTACAAACGGTTGCTGGATAATATTAAATCAATTTATTCATAATTAATACACCAAATGAAGCCGAGCTGTGGTGCAGCTGTATAACCCTATGTTGTACAGAACAGCATATTTGAAGGCTATAGCTGATGCCGTTTTTTTTTTTTTTTCCCTATCGCTCAGATGTGCTGAGTGTCTTGACTGCCAGTATGTGTGGAAGTCACTGGGTGAGATGAGGGCCTAGGACAATGCCATTTGTCTCGGCGTCAGCAGATTCAATAATTAATGGCCCGTATCGTATCGCAGCTCCGCGCAGTCCCGGGCCTGTAGCCTCACCGTCGGAGGCGTATTGTCCCCTCGCTGCGGCCCTCACCAGGTTTTTAATTCCTCATCATTAAGAGACATCCAGTCGCACTAAGACGTTCATTTGCCTGCAATGACAAACTATCACGCTTCTCCCTTGCCACCTACTTGCCACACACTCCGCCACCTCCGCCTCGGAACACACACTCATGTATGCTGACCTACTAGTACGTAGACACACACACACACACACACACTCTCTCATTTTTACATCCCTGGGCTATTTTAAATGTTCTGTCCCCAGTGAGTGTCAGTGCTTTTCAAAATTTTGTCCAAGGAAAAAAAAAAAAACAAAAAAAAAAACAATTACCTGCATGTACAGTTATAAAATAAGATAATTGAAATTATTAAATGAACAAAGACACCCACACAGATTTAACTGCACGCCCGCCTGCGCGCGCACACACAGACACACACACACACACACACACACACAGAGCAGACAGCCTTAAGAGCAGCATATCAGGATTCACACTGTGAGCGAATAGCAGTAACAAATGCAGAGCCTTTGTTCTCCACACTCCTTAATGAGATGTGCCTGCACAGGAAAGAAAATAATCTTTGCTCATGCAGCACTGACAATGCTATCTGTGCACCATTGCACACAAATAGACACACACACACACACACACACGCACACACACTCTCTCTCTCTCTCTCTTTCTCTCTCTCTCTCTCTCACACACACACACACTCTCTCTCTCTTCCTTACACACACACACACACACACACACACACTCTCTCTCTCTCTCTCTCTCTCTCTCTCTCAGACATACACACACGGACAGACACACACTCACACAGACACAAAGTTGCCTACACATTTACACATAGTGCCGTCAACACTAATGCATACATGCACATTCACACACACACTAAAATCACAGTAATAAATACTGTATATGGATGCCCACAAATAAATAGAGAAATAAATAATGCATGAGGCAACCGGGGCCTTTGTTCTACCCACATTATTTAATGAGATGTGCCTGCAAAGAAAAGGAAATAATCTTTGTTCACGCAGCACTGGCTTCACACACACACACACACGGGCGCGCATGCACTCGCGCACACACACACAGACACACTTACGTGCACGTACACACACACATACACGCACACTCACATACATGCACACACACACACACACAGTCTCCGTTTACTTCAGTATCCATGCACACAATCACATAACAGTCAGCCTGTAATACGTAACAGTGCATTTGAAAACACATATGCACACACATACACACACACAATAATACATACCGAAAACTAATGTACACACACACACACACACAGACACACAGAAGTGTGTCTTTAGATACATATAAAAAGAAATAATTATATTAATCAGTAAACTGAAGGTCTTGAGTGACAAAGGAAGAAAAGTAATCTTTACAATAATTGCCACACACAGTTGTGTGTGTGGTCTGACACACAAACACACACACACACATAACAGCAGGCCTGTATGTGCCTGCACAGCTCATTCATGCACCACCACACACAAAGTCTACTATTACATACTGCCTATAGACACCCACATGGACACACAGAGAGAGAAAGAGAGAGAGAGAGAGTTAAAAAAATAAAAATCAATCATCAAGCATATCCAAACATACAGAATCTCTGTACTTTTATGCACACACACACACACACACACACACTACACCAAAGATGGTTGTTTTGTTCCCATGGCCAGAGCGTTATTAAGAGCCAGTGGACTCAGGCAAGAGGTGAATGGGAGTCAGGAAAGAGATGTGCAGTGAGGAGACGTTGCATTTGAACAGCTGTAGACAGCGAGAGGAGAGGAGAGGAGAAAAGAGGGGCAGGCGGCTGTGTTTACCCGAGGCCGGAAACAATGACAGTGGCCCCAGTGTGGGAACCAGACCATCCTGTCCCAACACAGCTGACACCAGAAACGACAAGAGGTGAGACAGAGAAAGAGAAGGAAAGAGAGAAAGGAAGAGAGAGTGTTCAATGTGATGAATGCACACATGAGTGTGGGAGCACCAGAGTGCACTCTGCAGAGACTGGAAGAAGGAATTTCTGCTCCACATGCCTTCAAAACACACTGTTATGAGACTGAATGCACACTGGCTACATTTTTAGATTTTTTTTTCTCTCTGTCTCTCCCGCTTTTGCAAAAGGCTACAGTACTCTAATTGCATTACTGTGGTCCAGTTTGTCCGCAATGCATATTTCCTTAATGCAATTAAGATGAGTTACGGTAATGTTTGCTTCTCCACAGCTCGCCGCTGATATATAGCATCTATTTCAAATTTCATAACAATCCAGAAAGGCAGGGAATAGGTAAATCTAATTAGATTAATAAGAAAAGGGGCCACAGATTTCACCATTAAAATGTCAGATTAGCAAACTGGCT
>JAVQKI010397621.1:0-12720 GCA_036025975.1 Nematalosa erebi
CCCCCCCCCCCCCCCCCCCCCCCCCCCCCCCCCCCCCCCCCCCCCCAAGGAGGAGGAGGGCCCGGCCACCAAGCTCAGGTTGATATGCCGACGCACGTTATGCAAACACGGCGCCGTGACTCATTGGGGCTCATGCAAGTGTGGCGAACAACTCCAGTAACGGCCACTGCACCACTACGCCAATGCAGCAGTCTTGCGCCCGTGGAGGGACCCCCGAGTCCGTCAGCGAATGCACCTGGAGTCATCGCTCATCATGCTTAAGTAATGGAGACAGGCTTTGTGCATAAAATGGCTCCTGAGGAAACAATATGGGGCAAAAAAGCAACTAGTGAGGGAGACAAATGTAGCCTCTCTCCTTGAGGCGTCCCAACAAGGTCAAGGATTTTTCATGGCTGTAGCCTGTACAGCATCAGCATATTTTCCCCTTAAAGAGTCATCTATCACATTCAGCTCCTCCCTGCATCCCTTGTCCTCTGCTCCAGGGACACTGTGCTCAGGAGCATCACTTACTGCACAAGCAAACCCCACCCATACGCAACAGATTCCCGCTGATACACAAGCCATATAATTGGCCTCTCTCCTTATTTTGTCTAATAAAGAATGGAAAAGAAAGAACCCTACTGCAGTGCACAAGTGACTCTAAAGTACATCCTCTATGATGCTTGGTGACATGTTTTCCTGTTACTGCCATTCAGCTTTTTTTTTGCAGAAACGCTAATCCTCTTTAGTCTTCTCCCTCTATCTGGCAGAACTGCTATTAGGAGGAGACATGTAAAGAAGAGTAAGGTGAGAACAATGTGTGTGTGTGTGTGTGTGTGTGTGTGAGGGGGGTATCTTGTGTGCCCTCTCTCTTATTCCCAAGTAATTTAGTATGGGAGAGCACAGTGTCTGGTCTCAACAAAAGACAGGCTTAGACGCCTCTGCCACCCCTATCAGTACAAGCGCTCAGACAAAGGAAATGAGGTCACCAAGAGCTCATGATCCTACGTATCAAAATATATTCTGTAGGCAGAACAAACATCATGGGTGACATGGCACATAAACAGCAAAAACACAAGCGGGACAAAAAAAATGTTGTTGATCTGGCTGAGATGGAAAAGTGGCACCAACTTGTCTGCTTCAACAAGTCGCCAACACACATACATGCATACATACAGAAAAGACATTTGCAAATATATTAGATGGTCGGTGAAAAATAGATAAATTGCTATGTATTTTCTGCATCATGCATTTTTAATATGCTTCGAAAAGTACAGACAGGCAGTTAAGAAGCATTAGCCAAGGCCAGCTCTGTCCTCTCGTGTGAATTTAAAGGCGTTTGCATAAAGCTTTTATGTAGATGAGTGTTCAAATACAGCTCCCATGGAAAAGAACAAACTCTGATCTCCATAACTGCTTGTAAGCAGCCATAAAAGCAGGGCTCCCAGTGTTGCCATCCTGCTCTGGGAGCTTATCGCAAGGACTGCTGGCCTTCGCTGCTTAACTTCTCCTGCTGTGTAAAGTCACACTCACCATCACTGTAGACTTGGCATCGAAAGCCACTCTCTTGACCCGCTGGAATATTCCATCTCCTCCATAAGCCTGCAGAGGACAGACAAAGACAGGCATAGACAGACAGATTGAGAGACCGAGAGAAAAGAGAGAGGGAGAAAAGGAGATAAACAGAGACAGGGAAGAGACGAAGACAAGAAAGAAGAAAGGGAGAGAGTGGTTATGTTGTTTTTTTAATGAGACCAAAGACTTTGGTTTGGCTTTATCCTCAGCACTGCTCTGGGCAGACATGGCAGCGAGGTGAACTGCCTGGCATTGCCGTAGGAACATGGTCAGCGGTCAGTTCAGCTGGCAAGCCTGCTGTGTTTGGCCGAGTAAAAATAACCTTGGGAAAGATCCGGAACAGATGAACCTTTTTTTTCTGTAGAAAATGTGGTTTTGTATGTGAAGCTATACTTTCCAGTAAGTTTTGAGGGGGCGGTACAGAAAAAATAACAGTAGGTCACCGTTGTTACTATTGTTATAAGCAGTAATGACCGTACATGCATGCTTTTTGTCTGCTAAAATGTGCCACGTTCACAAGAATGGTGTGTGTGTGTGTGTGTGTGTGTGTGTGTTTCACTTCTGCATATCTTACCGGCGCTGAGCCGTCCAGCACACTGTTGATGAAGTTCACCAGCTTGTCCATGGTGTCCACAGATTCACTGGGCAGGTAGTATTGCTCATTGGAGGTGTTGAGGATGATGACACTGGGAACTGACACCTCCCTGTGGAGACACACACAACACGCTCATGACACACCAGCTCAATTTCAGAGGTGTTACCAAGTCACTGCTTTCCGAGAGGTCAGTGAAAGAACTGAACAGTGGAACACTTTTTCAAACCTTGTGATACTTGAAAATAAACGCTTGTGCTCCACGTACATTAAACATGTCTGACCACAGCCAGTTAAGTTGCTATTAAGTCACCAAAATTACATACATTAGCAGTAAGTCAGTGTTCCATGTTGGACTTTCCAGGTGTGTGTGAAGTCCAGACATATACTGTAACACACACATCAAATACCACAAGGCACGTTTGGCCATTACAGCTACATTAAACTGCTAAACCAAATGCCACATAGACTGTCTTCTCTTTGAGAAGTCTCACACCGTGAAATGTCTACTGTAGCTCACTGCCTGGAAAATAAACAAGAGTAAAGAACTTAATTAAATGAAAAAGGCTATTTTAAAAAGGCATTAATTAAGTAAAGTAAATTAATTACTGACTAGGTCAAGTAAACAAATAACAGACAATCCATGCTAAACAATGTTTTCTTTTTCTCTGAACAATTATTCAGGATTGTGAACAGAACCAATAAACCTAATACAGAAAGATCTCTTCCGTACAAAAACTGAATAGTATCAAAACAATACTGTCCTGGAAATGATGCACTGATAAACAGTGCACAGTGCTCATGCACATCAACAAATTGGGTCTCACAATCCAGTCAGATGTACAATGTTCACACAGCTTTCATGCTTTTCACTCCCCTGCATAGATACACACGTCTTCTTTTCAACCGGGACTACACACTAAATGTGAACTTGCAAGATTACTGCCATTCTAACAGCAACTGCAGACACACTTTGTGTACCCCTTAGGACCTATTAGAGCCAAAGAAGGCATGCTGGGTCATCTTTTTCTCTGTGACAGGAGATGGGAAAAATTTCAGCTTTTCCAACTCTATATTCCACAGAGGATTGCATGCAGTTGGGCGTTTTGTGCCAACTCTACTTGACAACCAGTGACTAAAGGAGCCTCAGCATGCTAAAAGCATCGCTTCTGGCCAAAGCGATGGAAAAAAAGCACAACTTCTCGCCTACTTCGGTGGGCATTTGCCTCTCCAGTGACAAAGTCGTGTCTGCCTGTGAGCATGTGCATGCAACTCAGCAGGCATTGTGAATAATTCACAGGGGTAGTAATAGTTCAGCCCAAGCATAGCGTGTCCCCATAAATAGACAGGAGATGTATGTACTGTATGTATGTATGTATGTATGTGTGTGTGTGTGTGTGTGTGTGTGTGTGTGTGTGTGTGCGTGTGTGTGTGTGTGTGTGTGTGTGTGTGTTTTTGGTTGGGGATGGGTGGCACACAGCTATGTCCTCCTATCAAAACCCAGAACGCACGCCTGCACGGAAACCCTGTTTCCAGAGTGACGGCTGCCCTCTGCCTCATGTGTTTCCGTGGGAACCTCACTAGCGTGCCATATGTGCAGCGCAAGCGAAGGCTTGATGATAATCTCGTGTTCAAACAGACTCGGAGCGAGATGGAGAGCGCATATGATTCAGTTGGATTGAGTGGCTCTGCGACAGGCTGCCGCATACAGCCCGTGCCAGCAGGTGTAGTCTGGCTGTGAGTCTGTGTTTGCGTCTCTCTGTGAGTCTGTACGTGTGTGTCTGTGACTCACACACCCTTGAGTGTGAGTACATGTTGGACTGTCAGCATATCATCCTGTCTATGCGCACATGTAAGTGTGTGTGTCTGTATGTGTGTGGTGTCTGTGAGTGCGTGAGAGAGAGAGAGAGAGTCTGTGTATGTGTATGTGTATGCATGTGTGTCCAAAGCTGGCAGAGAGGGGTGGCAGGCAGTATAAAAAGGCATCAGATTTGACTCCGACCAAGATCCCAGAGGAGCGGATTAGTGGCCATTGACAGGCCGGGGGATTTCATTCCTCAAAGGACGGCAATTAATCCTGGAGCTCGGGAGCAGTTCGCTCAGACTGAGAGCACAGCCGCCATGCTGCTTCACACAAGCACACTGGAAAGTGGTCAAAGAGTCAAACACTGCATATTACACACGCAAATACACAAATACAACAGCTGGCTAATGAATACATCCAATTTAAGTTATTCAAAGTTGCTCAATTGCTCTGGCACAATGCGCTACTTTGCTAGCATTTCGCTTAGCACAGTTCAATCATTAGGATCCAAACAGGGATGAAGTCAGAGGTGGCCAAACACCTCCATGTTTTCCCTATTTAACCCTATTTAATAACGGTTGCATGAGAAGTTTCATGCCAAGTATGGTGACAAAATAAAATGCGGATATAAAGGTTAACTATAATGTATGGCGGAAGAGCACTTGGGAGCTCTTTGACAGTGGCGCCGCAATATCATTATTCCTGCAAAATCCTCCTCCTCTCCCCATCTTCCCCTCTGTAGGACTTTTCAGGAGTGATGATATTATGACACCTACGTCAAAGCGTTCCCAAGTGCTCTTTCTGCTACATTCTACTCATCTTTTTATCCCCTTAGAAAAACATTTTATTTTGTGTCACAATACTTGGTCGGGTAACTACTCATAAAATTGTATCTAAATAGGGAAGACGTGGATGGTGAATGTGTTTGGTAAATTTCAACTTCATCTGTTTGGATCGTAATGAATGAACTGTGCTTTTCTAAATGCTAGCAAAGTAGCGCTGCGAGGCAGAACGATTGAGTGCTCAAACCGAGATTAGAGACGTGTAGATCAACTCGTCTAAGTCAAGGGAAGAACATAGTCCAATATGGAAAGACTGTGGCGTGTCCCTTTAAAGTACAAACACCCACAACCCACAAATAAAACATTTGTTACGATGACACAGAATGCTGTGGCACAGCTTCATGGTCTAGTTCACTGTGAATGGTCCTTATTTGTTCCAGTGATTTAAATAAAGAAGCTTCAAGTGGCTCCGCTGTCCATCTCGCCGTCTCCCACATGAGGCAAGACAAACAATCAGCGCAGCTACACGACGACTGCGCTGCAGGGCCTGGGCCTTGATTGGTTTGTGTTCCATTGCAAAGTTCAAAGGAGTGCATCTCTGCATATTCAACAGTCATTTAGCTTTTTAATGCATTTATTTGCCTCAGTGGTTCAAATAAAGAGCTTTTATAAATTGCATAAACATTCACACACACACACACACACACACAAACACACGTATGTGTGCACAAGCGCACACACAAAACAAAACGAGATAGAAGTTGTTTTAAATGGCATCCCATGCAAGGGCCCAGTGGTGTCAGACGTTGAGAGAGCAGCTCGTCTCCGTGGTGGCAGTCTAATTAAAAAGTGGGGGAGTCAGAAAATAAGTGTCTCGGAGCTCCACGCCCTGCCAACACCAGGCTGTTCCACGCGGCTGCCGTGCCGACGAGAACCACCAACGAGCCGCAGCTCCCATCCCCACCACAGCTAACGTCTATGCCCCCCGAGAGATCTTCAAAGCACCAGGCTTTTCATCACCACGATCATCTCCAAGACAGTCATTACACGGCCACCTACCAACACTCTCCACAACCACGGACCCAGTGGCCCAGCATGGCTCCGCGGCACTGAGCTGCTCTTCCATCATTAGCACGCACTCCTTCCAGAGTCTCTGCATTCATCACACAATCCACATCCTCCCACTGCCAAACAGCAGACCAAGAGCCCTGACCTGCCCGCCCTTCACCTCAGCCTAAGCAGCTGGCTGCACATCCCACTGTGTGCCAACACACTCCTCCGCACCCTCCTAACCATGACAATAAATAGAACCTCCACGGGAAGTGGCGAAAAGGCAGGTCTCTACCGCACCATGGAGACTATATAATTACCTGCTTACAGCCACAACAAACTGCATTCCACGATGTACTTTGAATGCGTGGGTCATAATTCTGTTCTCAGACCAGTGCACACACTAAGGCTTGTCTTTGATAGTGACGTGGGGGAACAGAAGCGGGGGAGTGCAGACAGAAGAGCAGGAGACATACTTACCCCATGATGAGCCCATTGATGTAGTCATTGCCGTCCATGTGGCCAAATTGGAAATCCCTGCAAAGAGGAACACAATTTATTCTTAAATTGTTTATTATTAAAACTAATCCATCACATACAAACCAAAACTTTTGTATTACAAACAGTCACATTCAGTGTATTGACTGCACAACATTTCTGGACACACGTTGCTCACTAGAACCATCTAATTTTTCAAGAGATCCAAGCAGCACCTAGGAAGTCTAAGAAGGAAGCCATATCTGTTGTGTTAGACCTACATCCCGGCCTCTTGGCATATCTCTATCCTTCACCATCTCTCTCTCCCAGGGGTCTTTTATTTATACAGTGAGGCTCTGGCCAAGTTCAGTCCGTACGTCATCGCCTAGCAGAATGATGCATTGTGAGAGCATTTCTTGTTTACAATTGTTCCTCTCTCATTTTTTTCTGTTCTTTTGCTTGCAGTGGCCAGGCTGATTACTGAATCTTGGCTATACACCGTCCTCATATCTGGCTGATTCCCTTGGGTTTGCAACAATATATTCATGCAGTCTCAACTGGAGAAAAGAAAGAGATTCACACATATAGACATTTGAAAAATCACTGTTATCAAAGGAGACTATTCATACGGAAGAAAGCTTCTGTCTTCAGAGATGATACCAAGTGAATACCTGTTAATGTGGCACAGACTTACCACAGTTTTCAATACATTGAGCACACCTGAGAGGTACTTTAGGTATCTATGCCTTTACCTCATGTTTTTCCACATTGGTTTCACTACATATATCTCAAATAGATAGCTGTATCCATTTGGATTGGAACTGAATCATATTTTATTAACATACAAATAAATATATTTTAGTATTAAGATTATTGCCGGAGGATGTTGAGAAAGCTTTTCCCATTCCTGGAAAATCTGATATTGCATTCTGTTGAGTTGCAATGACAAACAGCCTACAGTCCCAATATTAGCAGCATTATTTTGAGTGTATGCATTAAACCTCAACATCTAGCCACTATGTTCATTTGCCACCCACTCACCCTTCCCTGCTGGGCATCACAGCCATATTCTCTCTCTTTCTCTCTCTTTCACACTCACACTTCTCCAAGATCTCAGACTGCATTCTGCATTCAGTACTGCTGTCTATGCTGGGCTAAAATGCATACCCGCAAAACACACACACAAACACACACACACACACACACACACACACACACACACACACACACACACACACACACAGCCTAATTCACTTGACATCTAATGGCTTTGGTTAGCAGCCTCAGTTCCCTGCACTCACGCACGAACGAACACTCACACACACACACACTTTGAAGGGCTTCTGCATAATGGCTTAATGTAATTAAGTAGAGTCTACGATGCCCTGTTATGTCAAAAATCAAGAAGCAAGAGATGGCTAATCTCTGTAGGACATCTTCCATACAGGACTGAGAAAAAAAAGAGGCGGCTAGAGAGAATCAAAAGAGGAGTGCTAAAACAGCCAGCAGTCACAGGCGGAGTGATCGCTAATAGACAGTCTCATCTAATGCAGAGGTTTGTGGTGAAGACATCTAGAGAAACAGCCACTTCAGTAGGACCAGAGAGCCTGAATATTAGTCGCATCTTGAATGTACTGGAGACTAGAAACAAACTATTAGAGATGAGATTTGAGGACAAATCTCCACAAGATACCTGGCCAAGTGCATAGCAGTGGGGATAAGAGCTCAGCTTACTTTGACAATACACCGCCAAGAAGCTGCTGTTGCTGTGCTACGTGCCTTCATTTAGACCGACCATTCAAAAAGAGAGGAGACTTTTAAAGCTTTTGCAGTCTGGATATGTTGTCTGGCCTTCGTGAGAAGTGGCCAGTGGCCAGCAGGTTTCACAGGCTGCACAATGAAAAGGCAGCTGGCTTTGAAAGAGAGCACAGGGTGGTTGTGTAGCTACTGCACTGAAGGGCTTGAAAAACAGGACTATGAAATGCTCTTTTTGGTTCCCTTTCAAACTCAAGGGGATCCACATTTATGAGACTTTCCATCATTTTCCTCAACTATGCCCATATGGACATAAGTACGAACGGTGTACTAGAGAGTGGAGCTCATACAACCCAATAAATATATGTAGGTAAATATCATGTACAACTCCTACCCACCATCCTAACAAGATTAGGTTCCATTAAACTATCTGTTCATGATGGCGTATGCAAATGAACAGCAGCAGACAGCTGGAGGTGCAGGCCAGGTGAGTTTGCATGTCTCCATGAGTCACTGCATGGTGGCTTACCTGTTGAAATGATCTCTGTATTCTGTGGACACCCTCTGAATTAGGTTCTTCAGCCTGGCGGATACAGTGGCAGGATGGTGTACAGACAGACCAATGAAGACAGTGACAGAGGCCGAGTGAAAGACAGAGGAAAAAAAAAAAAAAGAAAGCAAAGAGATATCACAATCCAAACCATGCCTTTGAAAGAGCAATATGCTTTAATTTGGCCCAAATCCATTCCAACAAGAGCCAGACTGTCGGAATAAAAGCTGGCATCAGAGAGCCAGCTCCTGGTTTCCATGACAGCAAAAGTGTTTGTTATTTGTCACAGGGTGAGCAAGTACTCCAAACTCTACAGCTGCTTCTCACCTGCCACTGTCCTCTGTGGGGTCCTTCTCGTCAATGACGGCAATCACCACCAATTTACCTTATACAGAGAGAGTAACTCGTGACGCATCGAGAAATAGTTCACCTTTTTTACTCTGTCATAATGGCTGAAATTATACATCATATCATCACATTATACATTAGCATAGCTTTACCAGAATTCTTTGCACCTATTTTTATCAGAGCCAGTAAAATATAACATGAAAAATGTGTCTGCTGTCATAGCCCAGGGCAGGCAAGTCGGGTTTCTACTGAGATTTAAAAATGCAGGTAGAATTTTATCCTTCCTCCAAGTGGAAGAGAAAGTGCCAACTCAAGGGCAGTGCCCTGTCAGACAGACTGTTAAGTTTGCTTAATAACTGTTTAGTGCTAGAGTTTGAAGTGTTCTTTGAAGGATCAATGCTGCCATGACACTACCATACCTGTCTCTCCCAGTTCGTAGAGTGTAAAGCCATCAATCTGGAGGTAACCCTGGAAACGCTCCCTGTTCACCCAAGAAGAAAGGCTGCCATCTTCATACTCTGGAGGAAAACAGAAAACAAAAAAAAATCTCAAAAAAAAAGACTGAAATATTCAAAGGACAGTGCCAACAGTGTGTCTTCTCACATGATTAATACTAAACAACACCAGCCAGAATCACATCTAGATTCAAAATCAATAACAAACATTCTCTGGTGTACAGTGGAGGCTTCTGCTGTGCTGCTTTTTGCAGAGATGAACATGCAGCCATGCTGAGCACGTGGACCACCTACTGGAGATGTGGAGCAGATTATCTAAGGGCAACCTTACACCAAGTCTTCCAACAATTGTTGTCTTTGGGTCAGACACTTGACACAGGCTAATGAATACATGTACACATCTGTGTGAAGGACTCCCAGTACCAAAGATAGAAAAGTCAAACAGACACCTTTGCTCATGGGTGACTTAAAGGCAGGACCAACAGCTAAACAAACTTTTAATAGGACCACAAGAGTGTCATACAACATGCTTGTTTGGCATTAAAACACTGCAATCTAACAGGTTCTGTTTATTTTTCTGACTAGCAGACCCAACTTCCGCTTCCATAAGTAAGAAGTGCAAATAAATGGCTAAATTTGCATGGAAGAGCAATAACAAGTTTCAAGTGAAGTCAAAATTATTCACAAGTTGGAGCAATCAAAACACATCACCTCAGTATAACAGGTTTGCAGAATGCAGAGAGAAATACAAAGTTGATGTTATGAAAGCTAGCTGGACCGAGGCCTTAGTAAGGAGTAAACAGACAAGCTGTTGTAGCAGGCAATCAGATTCAGCGTCATGACAGCCATGTCACCTATTTGC
Source organism: Nematalosa erebi (assembly GCA_036025975.1). Classification (NCBI taxonomy): domain Eukaryota; kingdom Metazoa; phylum Chordata; class Actinopteri; order Clupeiformes; family Clupeidae; genus Nematalosa; species Nematalosa erebi. Next base: position 10,230 of record JAVQKI010397621.1, read on the forward strand.
ACAGCAGATGCCAAACACACTGAATCATCTTCATCTAACATGCAGTGAAGTATCACAAGATTTGCATAGGTGGAGTGTTTATGTAAGCCAAAGCCACTCGCACGCACAGAACATCTTCACATATTCGCACCTAGTTATGTTTGAAGATTTAATCCCAGAACAAATAAGCATTTCCTTTGCTGTTGAGGCAGATGGGGTAATTGAGATCACCTGTTTAGACAGGATCAGACCTTAATGAGATGATGTTTCCTTGGTGTCTGTAGTTGCCACAAGATAAACAATAAGCACATCTGACAGGCAAGCGGGTCTCGCAAGAGAGACGGTCATGATCCTCCCCAGCGGAGATTATTTTCAGAAAAATCTAACTCAGCCTCCACTGACAGAGATGAATCTGCTATTCTTACACAAAATGTTATATGGCGGTGAATTCACTATGGTGTCATCTCCACACAGAAAAGACACACAAGATGCAAGATTCCCTTATTTTCTAGACTTGGGCACTTAAAAATGAATCAATAGACCAAGTTGATTGACAGAAGACTAAAGCACCAAAGACCCAAGGGAGGGAGATCCACCTGAAACTTGCAGCGAGTTGCTCATTCACAATGAGAAGGATGTGCCAAATGCCATCATGAACTTCACGGACATGGTACTACTAGAAGAATAATAACAGGCAAATATTCTGGGAGTACATGAACTTTGAATTCTCCTCTGTCTCTCTGTCTGCAGATTTTCAGTTCTTTTGCCAAATGCTCCACCCCTTCATTACAGAGTCATAGATGTCCGTGGAAGGATAGAAGGGGAAGGACACGCACGCACACACACATATACACACACACACACACACACACACACACACACACACACACACACACACACGCAGGAAAGCACACAGACAGGCAGGCACGCAGGCAGACAGACAGACAGACAGACAGACGCACACACACACATCCAAACTGAATCACTTTCACCTTGAAACAAATTAGTTCTACTTCTGCCTCTAGCCTCGACACACCTCCACACCAACACAAGGGCACACCACACATGCACACAATTTCTCCTTTACACACACACACACACACACACACACGCGCACGCACGCACATACACACACACACACTAACTATTAGGCTGTCAGGAGCTGGGTGGACATGGCTGCTGTGATGGACAATGCACAGCGGTGACAAGGACAATTGAGTCTTCACTCTCTCTGTAATGGCAGCTACCTGCAGGGGTGCATTTCTAAAACAAACATACAGAGATTTATCCAACCTCCCCTGGCTTGTTTTGACAGAGCAGGCAATGATCTGTATCATGTAAGCCAGCATCCATATTGGGAGGTTATGGAGGTCAAATATGTCCCTAAGGGTTCAACACAGAACTATACATTGATCAAGACTTATATTATACAGTACATTAATCAAGGTGGCATATTACATATTTACCTAAACTTAGCAAATTGTTAAGACCTGCCAGTTATGCACAGGTGTTTGAACACTTTGAAGTCATGGACAAAAGGTTTGACATTGACACATAATTTTGTGCTTTGCCAGTTTTTTGGCTTCAGGCTTTGTGGTGGTGATGTGTATTACTTGTATTTATTGTGTTGAGTGTTCAGGTGCAATTTTAAGTTGCACAAGCGATGATCTGACAGCATCTAAGTATGACCATATCATCAGCAAAAGCCAAAATTTTTTCAGTATGTACATGTGACGTAACATATGCAGAGACCAAGACCTAATTACATCCATGGCCATTCATTTGGTAGTGAGAAGTACATTAACTTTTGGCCACAACCATAAGAAATTCCTACAGAAAGCACTGTACTTCAAAGCATATTTGAGAGCTGTGTCCATCCCCTCTCACAATAGGTCATAGAATCAGGTACCTTGAGTGCTAACATGCAAAGCAGTGACTGTACACAGTAACTTCCCAAATACAAGCTTCACCATGTACAGTATAGGGCAGTGTTTCAACCACATTTAAACAATAAAATCATGTGTTAACCACCCAAAGGGATATGCCAACGTTTAGGCCAATTAACTTTTTTTCCACCACCCCCAGAGTCTTTCTTCAGTTCCGAATCTAAAAACACTATTGTCACACTGAGACAACAGCTTGATGAACTAGAGAAAAGTATAATTGTTTGTTGTCTCAATTGTTTAACTCTAAAGGAATACGCCACCAGTTCAGCCAACTTACTTGTTTCCCTCCTCCCCTAAACACACCCATGTTTTAAACGGGACACAGAATGGATGAATCGAGAATTGTACCTATTTCTTTGATGTTAAAGAAGCGCTCAGCAACTCTGGTTTCCTTTTTTTTTTTGCATGGTTGCATTAGCCGAGCCAAAAGCTAGGGGGAGCTCCACAGAGAGAACGCGACAAGATTCCAATACTTTTGTAAACCCCCCTCCCATGTCTTTTCCAATGCTGTAGCCTACCTCCACACACTCACACGCACAAGCCTTCCATAATGCTGTTCTACACAT
>JAVQKI010397679.1:0-12564 GCA_036025975.1 Nematalosa erebi
AGGTCATCTAAGTTTAATGTTTAACATCTTCAACTGTTTGAACACAATTTGTTTTATATTGCCTGCGCAAACAAACACAAATGCTCAGTGTATGGAGTACTAACCTCACCCAGGTTAAAAAGATTTTCTAAATGGAAGACATTTCTGCTTTTGATTTCAAGCAAATCTTCTAAACACTTATTTTTCCCTCTGTAGTTGCATTCATTGTTATTGGTAGCTCTGAAGGTTATGGATTCCTGGAGCCCAAACCCTGCCACTGAACTTTTTAGAAATGAACCTCTGAGAATAGCCACTTTGCAGTGTCTTCTTCCCACTTTAATCTTTGTTTCTGACTGAACGCTACATTAACCGTTTGTAGATTGTACCTCATTACACTCACTGACAACCAACTTTTATGGCATCTTTTTGTACCTTTATGTATTTCATAAACATTTCTTCTGATGCCTGAATCTGATGCTTAAATGCAATAAAAACTTCACTTTTCACAGCAGAGTTCCTTAAAATTTATATTTAAAATCCCAGATTAATCCCTGATTTGTTTCCACAGTTTGAGTGAAGCTAGAGTATAGGTGTTGGGACAGCCCACAGTCAGTCATGCTTGGGTACTTTGCCCTGCTAATATTACTTTTCCGTCTTTCCGTAATTGCTTTTGCAAAGACATTTAAAGCATTTTAATAACTGGAAGATGAAAACATTGAGATTCATTGACATGAATCATTGAGTATGTTTACATGCACTTCAGTATCCAGAATATGAGGCTTATCCCAGTTTTGATCATATTCGGGATAAAGTGATTACATGAGTGCCGAGAAATCGGGTTATTAATATCACTGTTTACATGATAAATGCCAATATTTCGGTTACTGATTATAGCATTCTTAGCGATGTTCTCACCGTGGATTCTAAAGAGCGCTGCTTGATTGTCCTGCCGCTTATCTGCATTCCATCTCACAGGTCACACTCTAGAATCTTTCTCCGCAACTGTCAGAAATCGGGATAAGGTGTTTACATGCTACAGTATCCCGGTTTCTTTTGGAGTACTCCACCTAGCATATCCAGGTTTCTCAGAAGCCGGGATAAGGGCTTATTCGGGATACTGAATTTGGGAAAAGGTGTTTACATGCACAAATGCAAAGCCGGGATACTTAATATCCCGATCATATTCGGGATACTGAAGTGCATGTAAACGTACTCATTGTTAATGTTACTGTAGACAAATCTGATCCATCTCTGAATGTACCGAGGTGGTACCACCAAAAACTCACCAGGTTTGTCATTTTCATAAGTACATAATCAGAGGTATGGTAGGAGGTACTGGAAAAATCTTTCTACTGTAGCTAGGTACATTTTAAAAATACACAATTTAAGTCCAAACCCCTTTCTTCAGACTTCTGCCCCAAAGCCACGCCTCCAGATAACAGGAATGTGTACAGGGAAAGGACAAATGGCAGATGAGTTTGATAGACATATCACCATTCAGTCATTTCAGTTGGTCGCTTAAATGATTTGATGTCATTTTTTTTTTCAGTCCTGTCCTTTCCACATGTGACTGTGGAACACTTTTGTGTTCGTGCATTTAATTAATTAGTTTCAATTGGGGTGTGAAGGGAATTTTAAGCAATATAGTAAAAAGTGTTCCAGGAAAACATCTCTTACCCTACCTTTGAGCTGCAGCGGTCTCATTACAAGTTCCCAAAATGTGGTGATTCACAAAAGCATCAAAATGCTGTTACTCTCGGTTGCGTGCCTTGTTGGCTATGGCAAAGGTATGACTCAAACGTGGGTTTAATGCTAGTAGTAACTTTGAAGAGAAGACCTATTGAACTGTAAGTATTAGCCTTTCGTTCGGTCTCTGGTGGGGGAGAGGGAGAGAGCGAGCTGGGAAAAGCAGGCGAGAAGGGATGGCTGGGCGGACTAATTGGATGGCACTGCAGCCTTAGGAGAGGAAGATGGAAGGGGAGGGTGGTGGTTCAGTAGTGGGGAGGCTCACGGCACTAAAACCCAGCAGGCCTGAGATGCACTGTATCCCAGCCCCCCTTCCCTAAAGGCCAAATCTGAGCTGCCCCGGCTCCCTGTCACAAAGTGTCTCCCACGTGGGACCCTCAGGTCCCTACCATTACTCATGCCTAGTCTATTTGTATGTTGAGACTTCTGTTGCATAATTCCTTTCTGGGACAAGTGGAAAAAAGGGCTGCAAGTAATTGCTCCAAACAAATCAGTCTGGCCATTGGGCTGAGTGGTGGTAGTTGGGGAAGCATTTGGGCCACTTCTGACATGGATTTTGTAACCTGTTTCATAACCTCCTAACATGCTGACGATGGACCCACAGCGAAATGTAAAATGGGCTAACGCACATGACAAGGCTTGTCACCATCAAGTATGCTGATGACATCATGACTCAACTGCACTGGAGTGAGGGGTCGCAATATGGACACCCTTCTGTCCTCGTTCCGCAGTCGACCCTGCAGCAAAGTTGATGGCTCACTCCAGGTTTGTTTCAGTGGTTTTTGCTTGGTGTGTGTGTAGTTTTGAGACATTTTCAGTGACATTCATGTGACCATGCCTTTGTAAGGATTCCCTAGGCTGTTCTCTTAATTGGAGAGCTCTGACACTTGGTGCACGTGATTAGGGTTTTGGTATTTGAATGATGAAGTAGAACCTTGTGGTGAGTGAAAATTTCTGAGGGTTTTTTTCTTTTTTCTTCTGAGATGCTCCCCTGACACTAACGGATTTGCCTAGCGTGCTCTCTCAGATCACAGTGGTGGTTCTGAAGCCATTATTACGAGGTGTCTGCGGGGACATGGCAAGACATCTATCTCTCTTTGCACCTTGTTGGGATGACAGTCAGATTTTGCGGTCACTTGTACATCAGAATGGTGTGGTGGTGTGTTGGATATATAATGTGCATCTTCAGCCACACAGCTTCTTCTATACAATCTTACATGTTCCATTAATAGATTCTGCCCTTCTGTGTGGTGGCTAGTTGCTGCTTGGTTTCAATTAAAGGTTGATTTGCGGTAATTTGCAGCGTGTCTATGTAATGATTATTTTTTTCCAGCCCAAGTGTGCATGTAAGTGTGCATGGGATTTCTCTTCCATCTTAGTATTCATGTTTTACCACCAGGGCCCCCATCAGACCATAGTTGCGTTATTGGGTTTGATGTTAACGTGCTTATACTTCTAAAGGCTTTAATGAACCAAAAGGAGTCCAGTCAGTTTGCAGTTGGCAAAGGATAAGCAAACAAGTGTTGTTTTTTTGTTTTTGAACTCTGGAAGACACTGATATTTGCTCAGAGCAGATAGATGACTGGCTTTTGAGAAGTACACCCCCCCACCCCCTATCTCCAGCTCACCCCCTCCCTCAACTAATGCCTGGGGCCTTTCCCACTGCATAGTTCTTCAAAGATGTGCATACTGTAAATGTTCTTTGCCAAGAGGGCTCTGAGCGGATGATGTCTCACCTCATTGCTAAATGATGCAGGTCAGTAGCCAGTGACTGTGACAAATGCGTGCTGACGGCTGGATCTGCTGGGCGGCGAGTGCAATGAGTGGCGACCACTGGCATCATCTCCAGCAGATGGAGCTGTCTGGAGGCACCCTTGTGGCTCTCGGTGCTCTGTTGGGCAGGTATGAATGCTCTTAGCCACAAGCCCCAAGGTTTGTATGCTCTCTGCTAAATGAACTGCTATTGGCCTCTCTGTCTCTGTGGTCAGCTGGTGGCACAATGCTTTCTCAAGAGCGTTTGGTCCCAAAAGACCACCCACGATCTGCCGGAGTCTTTGTATTGGTAGATCACTCCAGTCTGTCAAAGGCTTGAGTGTGAAAAGCCTCCCTGCTCTCTCTGGAGGAACCTTGGAATGTTCATATTGAAGTGAGTGGCAAGCCTTCCTTGGCCCTTGCAGTGTCTGTGTGCTTGCAGCAGGAAGCAGCAGCACCTGAACATCAGGTCTGTCAGCATGCCATACAATACTGCATTTAGTGGGAGAGAAGCACTCGCTCTCAAGTAACGTCTTGTATCAGCTAAGTTTACCTTTAGACACCAAAAGCAAAAGCATGCCCTCACCTTTAAGTACGGCACAGACGCAGCACGCACGTAGCTTGTACATCTGGACAACAGGAAGAGCCTTATAAAATATGGAGGCACTGTGCTTCTCTGCAAACATACTATTCATGTCTCAGAGGCTGTGCTGCCTTTTCAAAGCAGCCCCCCCCCCCCCCCCTACCTCACCACTGCATTAGGCTCTGGCTTAATGGCATGTTCCCTCTTTGCCAGATCCACACAGCGCTGTGCAGGCACATTTGTGTTTCCCTTTTTGGGTGGGGGGGTGGTGAGGCAACCTTTACCGGCTTACCATTCTGCACTTGACTGTGCCTGTCAGTGTAACAAAACAGCATTAATGACGGTGGCTTGATGGGTAAATGGTACAGTCCTTTCTCATGAATGATGCAGAGGAACATGTTCAAGTGTCTGAAAGGCTAAGTGGCTTGGAAATGGGTTAAAATGGGTTTTGCGAAATGTGTGTTTGTTTTCAGGATTGCGGATTGGCGATTGTATAACGGGGCTTGCTGCAGATGTCTTTCGTAATGTTTTCACCTAAGCAGCTCTCGGGCTGCTCCTGGATCAGTGTTGTGCTTGTACTTGGACATTGTGGATGCTTGTTATGAAACTTTAGTTTCCATTTGATTTAGTAATTTTACATGCTTTTCAAACTGACAGTGTTAAAGGCTTTATTAGTTGCACTTTATTAACTGCAGTTTTCTTTCATTATTTTTCTGCCTGGCTCACATAGTGGTAGTACACACACACACACGCACGCATCCATGCATGCATACTCACTGAACACTATTGCTGGCCATCCTGTTCTTCATTGCACATGCTGAAGGCACCGGAGGCTGGACTAGCATCTGGACTTTTTTTTTTTTTTTTCTATTGCACTCCTCAGTGATTGGCCGATTGCTGATTCCCTGGGAGCCATTGTTCTGTAGAAGCCAGCAAGGCCATCTGCTCGTGCCTCGTCCGTCTTTTTACAAACCGGCCGCTCGCTGGCCCCGCTACTGTCCATCCATCCAGACCCCCTTTCCCCTGTCTCTCACTGCTGCTGTCTGATAGAGTTCCAGTGATCTGGCTCCACTGTGGGCACTCGAGCTATTCCCATGTCACCACTAGGCTCTGTTGACTGCAGGCGTCATCTTGTATCCACACACCTCTGAGACAGCACGCCACTTTGCTTCTAGGTCTACCGGCATATTGCTCAAGATACACAGATGGAAGTAGACTCCGCCTACGAGTGGGTCTGATTGTGGAGCATAGCTTATTACCAGTGATATGAATGAGTGTGTGGGTGAGAGGCTCCTATAATAAGTGGATATGAGGGAAAGAAAGTCATGCATAGAAATCGACTGGCAGATCTATCTGATTTGTGAGTGTATGTGTGGCATGTGTCGGAAGTGATAGTCCCGCTGTTGTAAATCTATCTGGGTTGGACTCTTTGTTTCTCAGGCTGCTGTGGTGGGACTCTGGGTCATGGATAAACTGGAGGTGAGCACAGGTCACGTGAGCAACCAGGCTTTTGATCAATAAACCCTTTTTCAAGGCAGATCAAAGGCTGGATTGTGACGGCTGTGCTGTGTTGCGTGGGTCGATGGAGGCCCATGTTTCCTAGCTGCCCTTTGGACACTGCAGCATGCTAATTGCACTTACAGTAGATTTCTTGGCTAGTTGCTGCTGGGTATCTGTGCTGCGTGGTTGGTTAACCCAGGAGATAATGCAAATATGTACATGAGTCTGACAAGCAGACCTGTGACGGCAGCATTACTTTGAAGCCTGGAGAAAGAAATCAGCCATTCACACCCATTTATCTCCATCCTCGTTATTCACAAGACCTGAACCAATCTCTCTATGCACACTGGAAATAGGCCTTTGAGACATGAAGAATATTTCTTTTCTTTGTGACCCAGGGCTCATTCAAGAGTCCTCAGTTGTCTTATTAACAAAAGTACACTTTTATTTATTTATGATGTAAAGATATGAATAGTTTTTTTTAAATGGTATTTTTATTAAAATGTAATGCTCAATAAAAATTCAGTGTCCTATGACAAAAAGCCAAGCCGGGGCTACTTTCAGCAGACAGTGTAAATGTCATGAGTCCTAATACCTGAGGAGGCCATACAGTATATGACTGAACGCTGCACTGCTCTGATAAAGAGAATATGAGGTGCCGTGCAGTCGGCGTCCTTCTGTAGGACACCTGGCCACGAGTGCCGACACTTAGCAGCCCTGATTAATAAAGATAGGAGTTGCGCATGTCAGGTGTGCCTGGAAGTCAGACCAAAAAATGCGGTCGAGTAATGAAATAATGTTTGAGGTTTGAAAAAAGGATTGCATGCTAACCAGTCAGCCTGGCAGGTGCAAGCTGGTTTGTGGGGCATATGTGCTCTTTGTTCACTCAATGGGAACATTTTAATTTGACGGAGCAGTGTTTTTCTGAAAACACAGCTCTGATCTGATACCACGGAGTGCCGCAGGTAATATGGGTCGTTGCTCATCTATTGTGTCTTTTTAAAAAAAAAAATTGATTATTAAGTAGAAAGAAAGAGTAGAAAAAAAACTTTCATTTCTGATTGCTACCAGGCAGTATCAGGACACAAAGACGCAGTTTGGGATTGTTTGAGTCACTGTTAGACTTAAAATAAAATGTGCCTCATTAAACTCTGTTAATGACAAGAGTACGCCATAGACAGATGATGAGAGCCTTCAGTCAATGCAGTTCTGATTGAGTGGTGGACCATCTCCCTAAACCATGCCAGCTAAGTTGAATCTGGATTTCAGAAACCTAAGGGGCAACCTCTTTAATAGCTTTTACCAACCCTTTCATGTAGATGCTGTTTTATCTCCCCATCAGAGTGGTGAAATGGTGAGAGGATGCAGTCCTCACCTGCTGACGGTGACCATTTAATTGAAATGGAAAGTATTGTCAAGCGAATGAGAAATGTTTGGTAGATAAGGCGAGGTTCCCCATTTGAACAGATTGTGTGTGTCCTCCTTGCCGACACTGCTGTGGATCTAAATTTAGCGTGGAGACGACTTCAGTGTTTTTGTTGCTTGGTTTTTGTCAGCACGTCTCTCCTCCTCCTCCTTCTCCTCATCTTCCTCCTCACCCTCCTCCTCCTCTCCTTCAACTTCCACTCTGTCCCTGTAACAGTCTCCTGCGAATAGAACCCTGTGCAGTAGGAATGCCATGCAGTTTTGTTTTCTAGTTCACGTCAATCAACACTAAACCCAGCGCTGTAGTAGACTTTCATGCAGACAGCACAGATTTTTATTTTTGCACAGCCCAGTCTGTGAATTTTTCATACAAAGCCACTGGCTTTTTTTTAAGGTCAGAATTCTTGCAATGTCATTCTGAGTGTTAGTCTTGGGGGTGGCATTTTCACAGGAGGTGAGCGACATAAAATAAGTGTCATCTCATCTGAAAATAGCAGAGTGAAAATGACAAAAAATCATCAATCTTGCCTCTCTTCAGAAACCTGTCACCTTTGAGCTGGGATAAAGTGCTCACGCGTGTTGTTGAATGTTTCAGAGGTGCGAGAGTGATGCGGTCTGTGATGCGGTGTGTGCAGTGGGCTCTGTCTCGGAGAAAAGGGGGAAAAAAAACAAGCTAGTTGTGAAGCAGTGTCACTTCTGATGAGGCAGACGAGGCAGATGTCACCGAAACGACCGCATCCCGATTCCTCGGTGGCTGGCGGTAAAATAAGACTACTGCATTGATTCCCCCCAACAACAAACACACACGCACACACCCTTTGGTGTGTTGTCTCACAGACTCTCTCACCCTGGCCTGTGAGTGACGGGTTTAGCCATGAGCGTCTCATGACTAGAGTTAGCTACCCCCCTGCTTTCTTGCCAGCACCCAGGAACGGCGTTGAGGAGATATTTTTGTGAGAAACCAGCGGGTGACGCGCTGTCTGTTTGATGTCTAAAAAAGGAGCCCGATCAAATAACTGGAGGCGCAGATTAGTTTTTAGCACCTTCGACGTGGCGCTTGAAAAATGTGCTCTTTGTGGTGTTGCATGGTCTATAATGGGCTTTGTTGCCCAAGACGCTCCTTATTTAGCCTCGCCGCTTGTTGTAGTTTTTTTGACCACGCTTGTTTACTGCTGTCTAATAACTGCCTAGTGCTGCAGTAAACCCATGTTGCCCAGTAATGGGGGAGACTAGAGCATGTTTTTGTGGTACTGATTGCTACCAGAGTCTCCATTTTAAAAATGGACTCTTTTTTTTTTGTTTTTTTCCTTTTAGCCCAGTCTCTCACCCTCTGATCTCTTATTCTCTCTCTTTCTCTTGCACTCCATTTTTTGAGAGTACAAATCCTCGCTGAAAGTAAAGGGCATCTCTAGCTATTATGTCTGTCTTTTTTCCAAATAAGAGCCATCTTGCTGAACAAAGGGCACCTCACAAACATGGTTAGTGGCTTTAATGAAGTGACTCGGCGCTCCCCTCCATCTGAACTCCATGACCTATATAGTGTACAAGTCCTGGGCTTAAACAATAGGCTGACAGAGGAGCGCACTGATGCTTTCCTAATGACCTTCACGGCTCAGTCCTTTCTCTCTCTCTCTCTCTCTCTCTTTCTGCTTTTCTCTCTCTCTAGCTCTCTCTCTCTCTTTCCCACTCTCTCTCTCTCCCCCTCTCTCTCTCTCCCCCTCTCTCTCCCTGTTTGAAGGAAAAGCTTTGTTGTCCAGTTTTATGGTCACAACTGGCATCTAGAAGGTGCCTGTCGCCGGTGCTTGGTTTTAAGATACTTGCGTCTATAGCACGCTGTCTATCTGGCTGATTCAATGTGTGCGTCTGGCTGTAAGCTCGCGCCTCCGTGTTGCTAAATATTTACCATTTGTTTGGGATTAGCGAATCACGATCGGCTAATGATATCTGGTGCCGCTGTTTGGAGGGCACGGTAGTTTTGTATTTGTTCTTTTTTTTTTTTTTTTCCCTCGGCAGTCGTGGATCACCACAGCTGTCTCTTGTTTCCCTCTGGTTTCATCTCCCACAGCTTATTTTTTACCCACACCGAGACTGAGGGAAGCCGAGCCCTCCGTCGCCTGTCCCCACGTGCAGACACAGACAAGGGCGCTTTGCACAACAATGGACGGGTGCTCTGAATATCATTTCAAAAGGCCTTCAGCAAGTTTGGAGGATGACTTTCCTCTTTCTTTTTTTTTTTCTTTCTTTTTATTCTTTCAAGTTTCTCTGCTAAGGCGGGAGCAGTAGTGTTTCCGTTTCCCACATCTGAGGGGTTTTGTTACTCCTCCTTTATCTCGGCCGCCTGAATGCTAATTAGGCTGTTGCTCTTCAAGAGGCCTCCCTTAGCCAGCCGACACATGCAAGCCGCTATCAGAGCAGCAGAGTTGAATGGAGCTCGGTGGCAGCAGAGGGATGGTGTCTGCAGAGAGGTTGGGGGTGGCGGGGTGAGTTTGAGAGGACTTCAAGAGCAGGTGAAGGCACAGACATGTTATGCACTTAGACTGTGAAGGCGAACTCCCATCTTACTCAGGCAGACTACTGTTTATCTGGTTGGCTTTTGGATTATTGTAGTTTGAAGTCTTCGTCTGGTGTGCGGTCACACAGTCTTCAAAGGTCAGTTCCTTTGGTGTGTGTGTGTTTGCCAGTCTCTCTCTCTCTCTGTCTCTCTCTATCTCTGTCTGTCCATCCGTCTGTCTGTGTGATGGCAAGAGAGAGAGGGAAGAGAGAAAGAAAGACTAAAGAAGGACTGCCGCTGTTTTGCTCTCACTCGACTTGATGCTGATCCTATCTGTCTGACCTTAGCAAGCAAAGGGACTCGTCTGATTATCTTAACAACATCTGGACGCGTGGTGAGATTGATGAGTCCTGGAGGGCAGGCTTAGTGATTGCAGTGTAAACAAAGCGCTCCTGGTCTGTGCGGAGGGATGCAGTTGTGCGGACCACAGGCATCTGAGGCATCAGCCCCAGCGCTGGAGAGAGGGCACGTGGCTTCTGCCTTCCGAATGCAGACAGAAAAACACTCATCTGATCTTATCCTCTGTCCTCCACTTTGTTTGGTTTTTCTCCCCCCATCTGCCTTACACACACTCCCGCTTAATGTGTGATCTCTCTCTCTCTCTCGCCCTCTTTCACTCTCTCTCTCTCTTTTTTCTTTCTTTTCCTCCATTTTTCTCTCTCTCTCTGTCTCTCACTGATTTGTTCACTCTTTTTTCCTTTCTTCCTTTTTTGCTCCATTTGTCTCTCACACCTCTTTCTCCCTTCCTCGCTTCCTGTTTTGTTGCTCAAGCACACACCACTTCAACATATGCTCAGGATCTCTCTTCTCCACCCTCCTCCTTTTACTCCTCCATTTTCATTCTCTCTCTTTCGCTCCCTCTTCCTCTTCCTTTTTTTTTTCCTCTCTGTGTCTGTGGCTCCTTGCTGACCTTGTGTGTGTGAGTTGTTTTCTCCTTCAGTGTCCTCTGACACATAAGGCGTGAGAGGAGAGGAGAAGAGAGGAGAGGAGAGGCGAGTGCTGGTGTGCTGACGCAGGCACGGTCATCCTGCTCATGGCTGCTGGTCCCCTGGGCCCAGAGATGAATGGTCCCTGCAGGAAGAGGAGACAGCGCCGCACTCAGCTGCTCTCCTTTTGTTCTCTCGCTCTCTCGCTTGCTTTCTCACTCCTTCTTTTTCTCTCCTCGTCCATCGCTCCCTCTCTCTTCTCTGTTGCCGTGAGTCGGCCTCTCCGTCGATCCCACCGCTCCCCTCACCAGTGGGGTTGTTGGGGGATGCTGGTGGGGATGACGGGAGGGTTGCTGTGAACACAGCCTTCGTCTGCACGCGGAAAAACGCTCAAATCCACTTTGAGGCTGTGCAGACGTTTTCCTGCTCGGAGTGGAACTCTTTTGAAGTCGTAATTGCACTGTGGAAGGGAGCGGGCGTGGAAGCTGGGAGCCTCCGCATCAGGTGACTCCCAAGAGGACCACGAGCGCGAAAGCGCTCTGTGTCGTGTTTGTGCGTCGCGGAGCGGAGTGGAGGAGTCTGGCGTAGCAGAGAGGGCTCCCCGCTTCCCAACGCGTGTGAGTGGCCATAACAAATAAAGAGCTCTCAGCGCTCAGGCCCTCATTCAGGAGGTGGCCATTATTCCCAGGGACCGAGTGCCTGTGATGGTGAATTAATTGGTCTGTTACTCATGAGCGTTTCTCCTCGACACAAAGCGCTCTTTTGTTTGAAATGAGAACAGGCCGTCACCTAGGTTACTCATCAGATGAAACTGGAGGAAATCCACAGAAGTGGTGATTGTACATTTGTTATAAAATCATAATAAAAAAAGTCTGGAATGTAATGCACTAGAAATGCTAGCTTACTCCTTAATAAGCTGGAAGGTGCTGTTGTGTTGTGTAATACAGCATACAGTAAGCACAGCGCTCCCTTGATGCTAACATACCTTCAGTATAATTGTTGTTGGAGAGAGGATGCCTGTGAAGCCTGGATTAAGGATAGCAAATGGAAGTAGTGGTTGTCCTCTGCCAAGATACACTCTTTAAAGTTTATGCATTTTCTTTTTGGCTGATGAGAGCTTTAGTTCCTTGCTTTTTTTTTCCCCCGTGGTCTGCTTGCCAGGGAGGAGGCATTACAACAAAGAAGCCAAAGTTAAAAATATGAACCCTTTTGATCACTGTGACAGATGCACTGTGCTGATGCGGTGCAGAATTTGTGGCCCGGTCCTCGCTGCAGACTCTCATCGTGAGGAATAGTGCGCTTTTCTGCAGTGGGTCACCTGACCATGGGGTGTGTGGACAGACACTGAAAGTGTCACTGCTCAAAGTCGCTGTCGGTGCAGGGCTTGATTGCATCCTGTTGTAGCATTAGCCGAAAGCTTTTTAAAAAGCATTTCCTCCGGTCTTCGCACCAAAGTCCCATCTGGCGGAATTGTGCAACGGTCGTGCTAAGCAGTAATAATTTAACACGAGGGTGAGTAAATAAACCAAAGATGCCCAAACATTTCCAGGCTTGATTCACACAAACTAACAGAGACATGCTGCACCCAGAAAAAAGTTGTTTAGCAAATGGAGAGCCAGTCGATGAGAGGCTTGGGGCTGTGGCATCCCTGCCGTTGTCTGTGCAAATGAACCAGGGAGTGGCGCGCCGCCAGAGAGACTGGGCCACAGCTGACAGCGCTAATGCTCCAGCTCAACACTGCTATGGGCCCAGAGATGGCCCATCAGCAGGGAAAAGATCAGTTTTACCCTACCCCTGAAACACACACGCACACACACACACACACACAGGATGACATGATGACACAGACCTGACTTTTGTCATGTAGTGACAGAGAGAGAGTTTTGTTTTTTCCTCTATTAATGTTATTACAAGACGAGAAAGCTTTTGCCAGAGATAAGGCAGTACTCTTGTGTAACCTTAGTGTGTGTAATTGCATCTTTGTCATTTTCTTGAAGGATATCTTCACAACTATGAACTATTAAGCATAGCATAGCCCTATTGTGATGACCTAGTTAATGCAGGTTTAATCAGAAGGCTCTCCTTCTTAATCATTCAAATCC
>JAVQKI010397879.1:0-10975 GCA_036025975.1 Nematalosa erebi
CACACACACACACACACGCACACACACACACACACACAAACGCACGCGCACACGCACACTCATGCACACACACGCACACACACACACACACACACTCACGGACACACGCACACACTCACACACTCACGCACACACACACACACACACACACACACTCATGCACACGTACACACAATCCACAACAGCCTTGTTTATGTATGACTGCAGCAAACAATTTAATTAAGTTTATTTGTGTCTTAATGAAAAGTCTGATTAAACCATGTAGACTGCCAACTACAGTCATCACACACACGCACACACACACCATTTACAGCTGTACACACACACACACACACCACTGAGAGCACACACACACACACACCACTGAGAGCACACACACACACACAGATGTCTTCTTGAGAGTAATGGGGCTCTGGCAGGGCTTTGTAGTCCTCATGTGTGATTGTACATATGCTCCAGCTGTGGTGTGTGTGTGTGTGTTTGTGTGTGTGTGTGAGTGTTTGAATATATGTACATGCTGTAGATATATGTTTGTGCACATATGTGTGTGCATGTTTGTGTGTGTGTGCATACAGGGTTGAGTGATGTGTGCATATGCGTGTGCAATCAGGTGTGTGTGTGTTTGTGTGTGTGTGTGTGTGTGTGTGTGTGTAGATGTGTTTGTGGCTGGGTGGTGATGCTCTAGTTGTTTTTGCCTCCATTGCTGCCGTGGCTGCTGCTGCTGTTGCCTGTGGGAGGCTGGTGCCGGCAGAGTTAACCCCAGAGCTGTTGGATTCAGAGGTGCCGGGTGGCGGGGCTCGCCTTGTTGCCATGCCAACATCGCCCACGGTGACAGGAAGGCAGCGGCGGTGGCAAGGCAGATGGCTGCATGTGTTCCATCAGAGACCTCTCCGCTAGTTACCGCACACTGACACATTAGGGCCACGTCCCCCAGACTCATGGGCTGTGTGTGTATGTGTGTTTGTGTGTGTTTGTGTGTGTGTCAATTAGTGTGCAGTGCACACGTGTCTGAGTGTGGGTGTTTACCTGCTTGTGTGTCTGTGTGTGTGTGTGTGTGTGTGTGTGTGTGTTTCCATGATTTGCCTTTACCTTATGCACATTTTTGCTTATGCCTTGCTAAGTGTTTTTGTGTTGTGGCAACTGGTGTGTGTATGTGTGTGTGTGTGTGTGTGTGTGTGTGTGTCTGTGTGTGTGTGTATCCCCGCACAGTGGACTTCGGTGTGAGTGCGCAGCTGGACCGGACAGTGGGCAGGAGGAACACGTTCATCGGCACGCCGTACTGGATGGCCCCGGAGGTCATCGCCTGCGACGAGAACCCAGACGCCACATATGACTTCAAGGTACTTCTTCTGCCGCCGCCACTGTCACTGTCTTACCCCCCCACCCTCCACCCCCCGGCAGCTTTTATAAATAGAGTCCACAAGGACAGGCAGACTATGAGTCATGCTTTCAGAGTTTCTTTATCTAGGACTGTGATTTCACTCCCAAACCATGACACCATGCAGTTTCGAGTCTCACTTTGGTATTTTTTGTGTCTTCCTTTTTTTTCTCTCTCTCTGTCTTTCTTTCTTCTTTTCTCTCTCTCTCTCTCTCTCTCTCTCTCTCTCTGTCTCTTGTCTTTCTGTGTTGCGACAGAGCGATCTGTGGTCTTTGGGAATCACCGCCATCGAGATGGCTGAGGGAGCGCCACGTAAGCACTGCGCAAGTCTGCACTAGTGAAACCAGCAGACCACAGCCCAGATTAGAGCACAGTAGACACACAATAACAAAAACACACGCCTCACTGCTGTTTGTTACACAACTCGGAGTATGTCTGAGGGCCTCGCGCAACACACAACATCGGTGCCAAACACGGACAGTGTTATTTGTCAAATGTCAAATTTGTCAGATTGCTACCATATTTTCCTAACCACCTGTGTCTTATTGTCTGTTCCTCTCTCCTGGTGCTCTCTTTCTTCCTCTCTTATTCTCTCTCTCTCTCTCTCTATATATATATATATATATATATATCCTCTCTCTCTCTCATCTCTCCATCTGTCTACAGCACTGTGTGACATGCACCCCATGAGGGCTCTCTTCCTCATCCCCAGAAACCCGGCACCCCGGCTTAAGTCCAAGAAGTGGTGAGTAAGCCCACCCCACCCCACCCCACCCCCACCCCCACTACACCGCACCACACCGCACTGCAAACCCCCTCCATCCTGCAGGAGCTCCTTATCAAGCCCAGTCAAGCAGTGTTTCAGGAGGCGGCCTTATCTCCAGCTCAGAGCGCGTGTGAACGGGCCCAGGCTGCCCCCGCCGCCTGATGACAGGAAACCTGATTCATCGGCAGAAGAATGTAGTTGGGTGACAGACAGGATTATACAGTTCTCCCTCACCCCCTACTCAGACACACACACACACACACACACATACACACACACACACACACACACACCACCCCTACCCCTGATCGAGTTACACTCATCACTGAAGCAGATAGCACCCCCCCCCTTGCTGTAATCCTTACCTGTGGGAAATTACACTTGTGTAAACACGTCTTTGAGAAAAGAAGCTTCCAGCACGTCTTCATTGACACATCTTTGATGCTCTCGGACGCGTTTGTCCCATTCTAAAAACAGACGGCGTGGATTAGCGCAGGTGTCACTGCGGGGCGTTTGGCGAGAGGCCATGTTCTCTAGGGGAGCCATGTTCTCTGCTTGGCTAAAGAAGCGCCCGCTACAACAAATTGGAAGCATGACTTAGTGCCCTGCCCATTCATAATCCCTAAGAGCACTGAGAGGGGTGTGGATTGCCTTTAGGACTTTAGTCAGGTAAAGCCACCTCAGGTTAGCACTGATCCCAGAACAATATCTGAAGGTTTTGTGTTGTGGTCTGAATTGTTAAAAAAATCCTTCCCAAATCAGTGTGCCTCCTGTTTATGAAGGCGCCTTGGGCATGTGTCTTTAATACGGCT
Organism: Nematalosa erebi; assembly: GCA_036025975.1. Classification (NCBI taxonomy): domain Eukaryota; kingdom Metazoa; phylum Chordata; class Actinopteri; order Clupeiformes; family Clupeidae; genus Nematalosa; species Nematalosa erebi. The sequence continues at coordinate 2,957 of JAVQKI010397879.1, forward strand.
GTTATGTAATCAGAAGTAGTGGCCTACAGACAGCAACATGAGGGCTGATGACTGAGAGGCAGAAGAGCCTAGTCTGGCCCCATCACGCTCGGCCTCTCCTGCCATTTCTGTGTCCTCATCTTGCTTTTGCTGTCCCCTCTCATGATCTGTCATCTCTCCCCTCCTCCATTCCTCCTCTCCTCCTTTCCTCCTCTCTTCCTCTCCTCTTGTCCCCCTCTCCTCCTTCCCTCCTCTCCTCTCCTGATCTGTGATCTCTTCTGCTATCCTCTCTTCTGTCAACTCCTCTCTTTTCCTGTCATCTCTTTCTCTATCCTCTCTTCTCTTCCTCTCGCCTTGCCTCTCCTCTCCTCTCCTCTCCTCTCCTCTCTTCCTCCCCAGGTCTAAGAAGTTCCAGTCGTTCGTGGACAGCTGTCTGGTGAAGAACCACAACCAAAGGCCCAGCACGGAGCAGCTGCTCAAGCACCCCTACATCCGGGACCTCCCCAATGAAAGGCAGGTGCGCATCCAGCTCAAGGACCACATTGACCGCACCAAGAAGAAGAGGGGCGAGCGGGGTAAGTGAGCCACTGACACCACAGATTAACTCAGGCAGGGAGAATCTCCTCACTGTAGGTTCACATCAAGAGCTTCTAAAGTTGTAAAATCACTAAAGACGCGCATACAAATCGCTGCTTAAATCACTAAAAACACTCATGAGCATCGCTGCTAAAATCTTCGCTCATGTTGCTCCAATCGCTTGTGACTTGACCATTGCCATCTTGTTTTACAGCCAAAGCGCATAATAGCTAATTTGCATGAAGCGAAGCTGTTTTTAACTTTATTTAGTCGCTCTAATCGGCCATGTTTTGCCGCTCGTCACCTTTGTAGCTATGGTCAATAGATGGTGAATTTCTTCCAGCTATTTTAGAGCTTTAGTAGCTCTGAACGCATTTAGTTTTGCTCCCCTAGTTCTGGGTGCAGACCTACCCTAGGTACATCTAGGCACTCCTCCAGTTGAGATGACGCTTTTGGGAAAGTGGGGGTGGGTGAGGGGGAATGAGGAAATTAGCTGTGATCATGATTACTCCCTCATCCAATTTAGCTCTGAAATTGGGAAGAGAGTGTGAGAGTAGAAGTGAAATGGAGGGGAAGGAAAGTGACAGAGAGAAGACTCGCAAAATGGCTCCTTCTGCTCCGCTAGAGTCGAGAGATCATGGAGAGCGCCATGTCTGTCCAATGCCAGCATCAGAATCGGTTTCTCAGGAGTCTGACTTCTGATTGTCAGTCACCAATACCATGATGGAAGCTTTAAAGTGTTTGTGTGTGTGTGTGCGTCTGGTTGAGATCTTTTCTCTTTTTGTTTGACAGATGAGACAGAGTATGAGTACAGCGGCAGTGAGGATGAGGAAGAACGTGACATTGGGGAGCCCAGGTATGTTCTCCACACACACACACACACACACACACACACACACACACACTGTCTATATGCCCTCGTGTTGATAGCTTGTGACTGAGAGTGAAATGGTGTGTGTGATTGGCTGTAGTCATCTATCGCCCCAGGGAGAGGACCAAAAATATTACTGAATACCGCCGGTAGCTATTGCTAGCAACCACTGGCAGACATAATGATTGACACCTCTCTGTCCATCTCACAGCTCCATCATCAACATCCCTGGCGAGTCCACGCTCAGGCGGGACTTTCTGCGCCTGCAACTGGCCAATAAGGAGCGCTCGGAGGCGCTGCGGCGGCAGCAGCTGGAGCAGCAGCAGAACGAGGAGCACAAGCGCCAACTGCTGGCCGAGCGGCAGAAGCGCATTGAGGAGCAGAAGGAACAGCGGCGGAGACTGGAGGAGGTGAGGCATGCCAGGCGGAGGAGCTGAGGGGGTGAAGGGTTGGACATGCCGGGGTGAGGAGGAGAGGAGAGGAGAGGGGGAGAGAAGAGAAGAGGAGAGGAGGAGGAGAGAAGGAGACAGAGAGGTGGGCACGGCCTGTCTGGAGACGGGGGCGTGGCCTGACTCAGGTCCAGTCTGCCCCACCCTCCATCACCCCCGGGTGCCAGAGGAGGAGACAGACAGAAGGATGGAGGGAGACAGAGACAGAGATGGGAGAAACAAAGAGATGGAGAGAGACAGATAGATGGAAAGACAGGGCTGTGTGAGAGATGGAGAGATGGGGGTGTTAGTTTGTGATTGTCAGACCTGCTACTCTACCATAGATCCCTCCCCTTTAAAGAGCATGCTTAAACAGCACAGGCAGGCATGTCCTACACTAGTGTGTGTGTGTCTGTGTGTGTGTGTGTGTGTGTGTGTGTGTGTGTGTGTGTGCTGCTTCTGTGCAGTGGGGAAAGCAGCAGGACCTCTGTTTTTTCTTGTCTCATTGGCTCCCCCTGCAGTGGGGGAGGACTTGCTGGTGTTCTCGTGGTCTCGTGTGTGCACTAAATATTCTAAACCCTAATCTCTCTCCAAATCTCAGACAGGAGTGGTGTAGGATCAGAGTGGATTGAAGCGGTTGGGGGTGGGGGAGAGAGAGACAGAGAAAGAGAGAGAGAGAGAGGGAATGATTAGGTGGGAAGGGATGGGGGCACAAATTCTAGACAACATGACAGCGGATGAACGACAACAGGACAGCACGAGGGTGCAAAAAATGTGCGGAGGTCAAGATAAACAGAGAGAGGGACACAAATTGAGAGAGGGATGAAGTGAGGACCCCGCAGGGAGGAATTAGACCTCTCCCCAGGGTTCCTGTTCTTCACTAAGGCCACCCATCCATCCATCCGTGCCGTTCTCTCCCTCTCTCTCTTTCTGCTACCATTCCTGTGCTCGGCTGTCATTCCACCCCTCCCAGCAGGGCTCCTGTCATCCGCCTCAGCGGGGGGGAGAGGAGAGGACGTTCCGCCGTCCCACACAGCTCACCCTCTCGCACCGCCCCCTGCTGGTGGGGACAGACAGCCACACTCACTCACACCAAGTGTTTGATGTAGATTTATGCAATAACACACAAGAGACTGGTGTCTGACAAATATAGCATGGCCTGTATTATCTGGCACAGTGGTATACCAGATACAATATATTACTTCACGTATGTCAAGTATGATGTTATTCTCATGACATTTATTCATTATTTTATATACATACAGTATATATGTATATATATTATATATATGTTTATTTTATTAGGCCTTTTTTCCATTTCTTTTCATGTCAACCCTTTAGAAGTTCTGTTTATTTTATATTTTTGCTAATGATTGTTGTTATTTCTGCCCAATGATTATTTTCACCGATGGTCAAAACAGTTGTCAGTTTTGAGGCATTTTAGTTTGCAGGGCGTCCAGTTAAATGGCTAATGGAGTTTGTGCAAGAGAAATAGGCTGTGGAACAATAAATTGAGTAGAAATGAGATATGTATTCTCATTATTTGGTTGCTCCGTGAATGTTGTGAAAGAATCAGTCAAAATAGTGCGTAGTGTAAATAGGGCATGTTGGCTTGGCTAAAAAAGCATTGTCATTCAAACATATTTTATTCAGTCTGGGACCACAATGTTGCCATTGCTACGATCGTTGTTATCGTTTTTTCTGTTTTCACTTAGAGTCATTTCTGTTTCCACTAGAGAACTCTTGGTACCGATGCACCCCACTGATAAGAAAGTTTGGTTCTCATAAAAGTAACAGTGAGACGCTGCAGATTGACTTGTGGAAGTGTGCAGTGGGACTAGCTGCTAGGCAGAAGTAGAGCAAGCCATAGTGTGTGTGTGTGTGTGTGTGTGTGTGTCTGTTTGTGTGTGTGTGTGTGTGGTTACAGTAAGTCCAGTGACTGAGTTGGTTGTTGTTTCTGGGTCCTCAGCAACAGCGACGGGAGCGTGAGCTCAGGAAACAGCAGGAGCGCGAGCAGAGGAGGCGCTACGAGGAGATGGAGCAGCTGAGGAGAGAGGAGGAGCGTCGGCACGCCGAGAGGGAACAGGTACACAAGATACACACGCACACACACACTCACACACACACACACACACACACACACACACATCTTTACACAGACTCAACACACACAATTGAACACATAAATACACCTACATAAACAAAGGTATGACCTTGATTGCTTTGTGTGGCTAAGTGTATTTCTTCCTCTGGCGCGGTGATAATGGCTCCAGTCACTTCCTTCTCTGAGTCACTTCCACCCAGTACAATAGCAGGAGGAGCACTGAGGAGGAGGCGCAGAGGAGCGGAACAAGCACAGGGATGACAGGAGGGGGAATCAACACTATACACACACAGAGAGTCACAGCAGGGACATACACACACACACACACACTCTCACACACATATAGAGAGCACACTAGCTAAGACACACGCAACAATCCAGAAGTGACATACATGCTGAGCTGGCACAGGCACATATGCTTACACACACCCACACACTCCTGTGCAGCAGAGATATACACAGGCACATGCTCGCACTCACACACACACACACACACACAGACAGACACACAGACATGCATGCAATGACTAATACCCACATGTTTATTGCTGCGAGCATAGTTCCAAAAGCATATGGATACAGAGCAGCACCCTGAATCATATAACCTTGTGCTTCAGTACCGGTTTCAACAGTTAAACACCTCCTTTAAATCTAATAATCACTGGTGTATGGTTTGCACAGAAAAGCCACGCATCTAGTCTCTGTGGCAGATAAGCAAGCTATACACTAATATGTACAGAAAGACACATTCACACACACACACACACAAACAAGCATAGATTCAAGAGTGTAGAACACGTGACACATACTTGAGGGCCCATGTTCCATGCGGCCCAAGGTTAGGCTGAACCTGCCCTAACCAAACACCTAAAGGCTATAACACACGCACACACACACACACGGTTCTATGTTCATTGATAGATCCCCTCTCTATGGCTAATTGGGAGTCATCACTAAGTCCGTCTATGGGGGAGACCACTGCTGCTGACTGCTTGCATTTGGAAAATCATGTTCTGATGCCCCAGTTATATAAAATGCTCTCTTTCCACCTGCCTCTCTCTCTTTCTCTCTATTTCTCTCTCTCTCTCTCTGTCTCTCTCTCCCTGTGACTCATAGTCCTGATAGCAGCATTCTGGAAAGAGTGTGTATTTCAGGCGTTCTCCTACAGGACTGCGTCCCAGTCGTGCACTCCCACGCGGAGTCTAGTCTGGCCGCTATTCTTTCATTGCCCTGAGCTGAATGAAGGCATTCCCCTCTGGCATGCGTGCTCATCCGCTCCCTCCGCTCGGCAAGGATAAACGCCTCAGAAGCACGGCAGCCAATGGAGAGCCAGGATATCAGTGTCTTCCACCTCCGCAGCGTCTTAGGAGACTTGCTGTATATCGGGGGCTCTTCATGGTCGCATGCATGGTGTCACGTTCAGGATGAACTGAAGCATGACGGCAGCCAACAGAGAAACCCCCACTTCATTCACAAACACACACACACACACACACGCAACCATACACACATTTGTGCGTGGGCGGTGGGGAGATGCTCTCACCACCATGAAGCCATCCAGCAGTTCCCTTTCCAGCACGCTTCAAGCTCAACGCTGAAGAGAAAATTCTGGAAGAACATAACACGGAGAAGAGCGAGCTTTTACATGTCACCTTTCAAGTCGGCAGAATGTAAGGAGGTCTAAGTGAAGGCGGCCATGTCGTGTCGGACTAATGCCTGCCGCACAGCCCTGATGTCTCACGTCAGTTACCTCTGAGCCCTTCCGCTCGGCGAGCCAGGGCTCTCGTCCCTGGAGGTCCCCGCTGGGTCTTGGGCAGGTGACTCCTTGCACACTCCCACACACTTCCTGGGACGTTCCTCCGTCGCGGGGCTCCAGCTTTCTGATGCATGTTTCCTTCACTTCTGATGTCACTGGATATAACCTCTCTTTCCAGCTGAGTTGCTCCTGTCAGTGCACATCATAGTTGCCATTTTTCCCCTCTCTCTCTCTCTCCCTCTCTCTCTTTTTCTCTCTCTCTCTCACTTACTCACTCTCACTTACTCACTCTCTCTCTCTCTCTCTCTGTCTCTCTCTCGTTCTCTTTCTCGTTCTCTCTTTCTCTCTCTTGTTCTCTTGCTAACCACCTCTATTTTTAAGTCACTCCCCCACCTTTGTCTCCTGTGGTTTTCATTCACTGGCTCTCTATGGTGTGCTAATCATTCTCTCACTCCTTGCTGTTTTCCTCCACAGCATCTCTGTGTATAAGGTTCAGACTTTCCTCCCCTGGCCAGCCTCGCACTCGTTTTTCTCATGGCCTCTGATTCCCTTCATCACCCCCACCCCCCAACCTCCTCCTCTATAACCTCTTCACCTCTCTCTCTCTCTCTCTCCCTCTCTCTCTCTCTCATTCTGTCTTCCTCTCTCGTTCTTTCAGTAACTGTTTTTCCCTTCCTAATCTGCAGGTTTTGGCTGATTGCGCCATAGGCTCGCTTGCTCTCATTTCTCTCCTTTTTTGGGCTTACACTGTGCTTCTCTCTTTCTTTTTTCCTCTTCGTCTGCACCCCTCTCCTTCTCTTGCTCTCTGTCTATCTCGGGCGGGCCGCTGATTGGGGTAGGAGTACATACGCAGGCAGCTGGAAGAGGAACAGAGGCAGCTGGAGATCTTGCAGCAGCAGCTCCTGCAGGAACAGGCCCTTCTTCTGGTAAAAAAAAAAAAACAAAAAAAAAAAAAAACAACAACAACCAATTACAAGGCTTCACCCCCCGACCTTCACGTCACCTCATCTCCATTTATCATGTGACCATGTCCATTGGTACAGCTGTTTCTGTGTCTGTGTTTGCATGTGTAGATATATTCACTGTTCCCTTTTTTAAAGACAGCACCATTTCTTTAGATAGATCTATAGATCTTCTTCCATTCTCATTGACCAGATGCTAATTTTTAGCTTGTGGTGAATTTGAATGGGAATTGAGGAACGTCACATGGAACAAAGACCACGTAACTTCCCTGGTCAATGAGCATGCAAAGTAGAGAGAGTTAAAATCCCCTTAAGTGTGTATGTATGTGCTCCCTAGCTGTGGATGTCAAAGTCAGGGTTGTCCATTCCCAGTGTTGAATATTTGTTTATCACTTAAGTTGGCTCTTCCTGTGTGCTACGGTGTATTTAAACAAAGAGAACACCAAGAAACAGGAGACTGTCTAAACAGTAATTAACTGAAGTTTATACCGCAGTGTAAATCCTTCCTGGTAGTCTGGGAGTGTACAATCCTGCTAGGCATTAGTAAACACTTCTGCTGCATGAGCTCCATTGACATGCTGTTGTAGTCCATTTGTGTTTATGCACCTGACCCGCTTACACTGTTTTGGCACTGGTTTCCTTCAAGGTCTAACTCTGACTCATTTCTCTCTTTCTCTGTCTCACTTTCTCTCTCTATCTCTGTCTCTCTCTCTTTCTCTATCTGACTGTTTTGGCTGTAGGAGTACAAGCGGAAGCAGCTGGAGGAGCAGAGGCAGGCGGAGCGTTTGCAGAGGCAGCTCCAGCAGGAGCGGGCTTACCTTGTGTCCCTGCAGCAGCAGCAGCAGCAGGACCCGCGCCCAGCCGACAAGAAGCAGCTTTACCACTACAAGGACTCGGTCAGCCCCAACGAGAAGCCGGCCTGGGCCAAAGAGGTATTCACCAGGCCCTGCTGGGCGCTAGCATAACAAGCTGGAAGCCAGCGGGTTGTTCATGGGAGAGTTTTGCCTTTTGAAGTGATTCTTTATTTATGTTTAATATAAACTGTCCCACTCAATCCACAGCTTCTTAGGAGGACCCACAATGGAGCAAGAATGTCTTATCTAATCACTTATACTTTCCAGCTTTATCTTGATCTTTTTATTGCAGACCAAACCCACTGTAGGAGGAATTTTCCAGTCTTCCAGTCTTGAACATTTTGTTGACCTGACTCCATCTCCTCAGGTGATGAGACGGGCCCAGAGTAACTCCCCCAGACTCCCCCCCAAGAGGTACCACTCCTTCAACACCCCCAGGGACCATCCTGGCCAACCCCACCTCGCCCCCAGCCCCCCCCACAGCCATAG
>JAVQKI010397921.1:2500-5000 GCA_036025975.1 Nematalosa erebi
AGCGGGATTAGATGACAGAGGGATGGAAGCCGGAGGGAGGCATCCAGCTGGGAGATGCCACTCACCACACACATGCAGAGAAATGGAGAGAACGTGAGAGAGAGAGAGAGACGGAAGGAAATAAAGAAAAAGAGAGAAAAAGTGAAAGAAAGAAGGAATTCCATTACACCCAAAAAGCTCACTTCAGCAGATTTCAGTTAATGCTGTACCAGTGGAACGTGTGATGAGGAAAACAAGAAGATAGTGACAGATAAAGAGAGAGTGTGATTGAGGGTTAAGATTGAGAGATGGAGATGGAGTCAGATTAAAAAGGCAAAAAGATAGTGAGAGATAGGGAGAGAGAGAAAGAGGGAGTGATAGAGTGATGGAAATGGAGTTAGAGGGGAATTCAAATGGTTAGATTGATGGATAAGGAGAGAGATGCTGTTGGAGGACTGGTTTGATCACATGGCACAGGCCAAGTCTTTTGCAAAAGGCCAGGCACATGGACACACACACTTACTTTCTCTCTCTCACATACATACACACACACACACACACACACACACCCACACACACACACGGTTTTTACCTGCAGCAGAGTTGTCTTCATGCCTGGAGATATAGGCTGAGTGGGGGGAAAAAGAGATAAGAGAGAGAAAAAGAAAGACAGAAAGAGAAAAAGAGAACGAGAGGGAAAAAAGAGTAACTAGACAGTAATTCATGATGGAAAATCCCTTCTTCATGTCCCTGGTCGATTAGTGAAGCGGGGCTTTCTGTTCCATTGGAAGGGGTGGTGTGCATACACTCACTTTCAGACATATTCACTCTGTCTCCCTCTATCTCACACACACATACACACACACACACACACACAAACAGCTTCATGTGATGGCCTCCAGGGACAGGACAGTGCCAACAGTACACACAGATACATTCACTCACTTGCTCTCTCTCTCTCTCACACACACACACACACACACACACACACACACAGACACACACACACACACACACACACACACACACACACACTTACACGTATGCACACACACCCACTCACACTCAAACAGCCTGAGGATGAGGGCAAGAAAAAAGAGCATCCACGGGACACAAACTATAAAAACCTGCTCCCTTGTCTTCTCAGCGAATATAGATTTATGCCTATCATTGCATGAATATGTATTAGAATATGCATGTGTGTGTGTGTGTGCGTGAGTGTGTGTGTTTGTGGAGCTGGCGTGTCCGTTTGAGCTCTGTGCTCCTCCGAGGCAGCAGACGCTGGGAGGGGTGAAGGGGTATGCAGGTGGCTCGGGCCTCGCCGCTGCCAAGAACGCCGAATACCCCGGGGTGGGGTGAAATAATGCAAGAGAAAGCGAGAGAGAGAGAGAGAGAGAGAGAAAGGGAGAGAGAGAGAGGGAAAGAGAGAGAGGTAAACGATTGGAGGGAAAGAAGAAAAAATAAGGGGGAGGAAAAGAGAAAAGTGGGATATACAGTTATGCTTTTCTCTCGCTCTCTCATAACGACTAAAAATCGCTCTCCCTCCCTCCCTCCCTTTCTTTCTCTCTGTCTCTCTCTCCTTTATCAGAGCTCTCTGCCTTCTGCATGAACTGTGTACTGGGCGGGCCTGGGAGGCCAGGGCCAAATGATCTAATACCCATGCGCTGAGTCTCCACTCTCCGCTCTCCACTCCACTCCCACTGGCCGGCTGCACTGCCACCATGCCCCCCTGGCCCTGGGCGCCAGCACTGCCACCATGCCCTCTTCGCCCAGGGTGCCCGCCTAACCCGCCTGCCCGCCCGCCCGGTTGTGAGCAATGGTCATCCGCCGGCCACTGATAACACCGGCTACAGCTTCCCCCCAATGCACACACGCACACACACGCGTGCACACACACACACACACACACACACACAGACACACACACACACAGACACACACACACAGACACACATACACACACACACAGATACACCGATCCCGTACAACAGATTCCTCACGGTGCACACTCCCAAAACCACAGCCGGCGAGCTCTCACGGGAAACTGGGCTGCTCTTACAAACACAAACACACATGCGCACACACACACACACACACACTCTCACACACACACACACACACACACACACACACACGCATGCACAATCCATCATGTGTAAGGCTGTAATCATTATCGCTGGTGGTGGACAGTGCAGATAGTTGTAACAGATATCGGCGTGCAATGGCGTGTTTACACAAAAGCTGTGTGTGATATTTTGCCGGAAGGGAAGGGGGAGAGGAGAGGGGTTATGGGAGGTGCGGTGTGTTGAGTTGACTCTTCATCAGCAGATCCATCACCATCATCATCATCATCATCACCGTCATCTCCTCCCAGCTTTCCCGGTAGCTATGCTCTGCATGTCACTATTTCTTCTACTGACAGCAAGATGAACTACTTACATGTAATTGTTTTATTAACAGACAGAGAGAACAGTTGAAAGCTGCACTAAAATGTTTTAAAGACAATTTACACATATTTTGA
>JAVQKI010397921.1:10000-12640 GCA_036025975.1 Nematalosa erebi
ATGAGGTTTCTGGAGGTTTCTTTTTCTTTTCTTTTCTTTTCTCGGGGCTTTTCTCTTTTTCCTCTTTTTCAATCTTGGCTCCATCTAGGGGCACTGAGAGTTCAGTTAGGCCACGGTGAGGTGCGAAGGCCGCCCGGGAAGAGGAGGGAAGGAGAGGGGTGGGGACCTGACAGAGGGAGTGGTACTTCCGATATGAGCAAACCTCTGACGGCCAACAGACGCGCCGTTCGTTGACTGCGGCAGCAACTGGCAGGCGGTGAGTAAGCCTGGGACACTTCTGCTCCTGTGTGTGGGCAGCCAAGGATCACACAGTGATGCGTGCCATCTCACTTGGCCCTTAAGTACCCACAAGTTTATCACTGTCTGTTGGTATGTATGTGTGTGTGTGTGTGACCATACTATTTGCATAAAGGCAGAAACGATTGATCGATATGAGTGTACGTGGGTGTGCATTTATATGTGCGAGAAAGTAAAGGGCGCAAAATGTATGACGCCGGCTACCAAGCACGCCAGCTTTCCCGCTAGGTGCCCCTTAGTGAGACTGAGAAGAGGAAAGAAAGACGTGTTAATAAAAAAACGTTTCCGAAAAAAAAAAAAAAAAAAAAAAAAAAACGAAGAAGCGTCTGCGGAGTGTGGCGTTGAAAAGGCGCGCGGATCTGTGAGGGAAACGACCCGGCGCACACGGGGGAAAGTGATGAGAAGCTGATGTTTGAGCCCAAAACAGGCCCTTATATGGAGCCCTGGAGCTGTTTTCTCTCTCCTCTCCTCTCTGTCTGTCTCTCCTCTCTTTCTCCCTCTCTCTCTCTCTCTCTGCCTTGCTCACACTAAAGCTCTGAAGTGCTGCTGCTCAGTTCGGACGGGAAGAGCACATCCTTCCAAGTCAACATATTTACATATTTTTGGTGCAGTGTGCGAGCGAGCGAGGATGTTTTCTCGGAGGCGGCTGGCCTGGCAGGAGAGTGGTCAGCGTGGCTGGACAGAGGGAGGTGTGGGGGGGGGGGAGTGGGGGATGGTACAGCTGCTAATCTGACCCCCCCTTCCCCCCAAAACTGCATCCCTCCCTCCCTCTCGTGCGCTCATTTCCAGAATGTTCCATCACCTTCTGAAGGGTTGTTTGGCGAAACAGCGCACGCATTTCTCTGATTTCATTGATGTCCCAATCAGAACCTCTACATCACCAAATGATTATCCTCTGTGAGTGTCTCCACTCACACATCGCCCACCCAAGTGTCTTCTACTCAGACCAAATCACACTCAGAGGACCTTCTATCACCTTTGTACCAAATATATTTTGGCGTCACCTCAAGTGAACCATTGCTGTGCAGCGATTGTGCAGACGACGCTATTGTACACAATTTTCACCGTACAAGATTTCCTTCACCACCTGTACAATGTACAAGACTTTGCAACGTAACCAGGTAGGTACAAAATACCAAAGGTCCGTAAATAATTTTGGGCCTACTGAGCACACACGGAGTGTCACTGAGTGCACAAGAGTGCAGGGTCAATGCAACAAGGCTTTTTCAAAAACAAACATTTCAACCCCCTAAGACTTTAGCACACACGGGTTTTATTAGGCACACAATGTAATAAACACCCTTAATCTGGGTATCATGTCTAAATAAGCAAATAAGTAATGCCAGTGATGAAAGAGTGAAAATGAATTTCCTTGACTGGTGGGAGTGTTCCTGAAGTTACTACAGACTGTTGCGAAAAATGAAAGTACTGTATCTTCACACACACACATCTGTGCCAACGGCTGGTGAACCTGGTACTTTCACATTGTGCGGTGGAAACACACATACACATACACACACACACACACACACACACACACTCTCTCTCTCTCTCTCCACCTCTGTTTCTTGCTTTGTGTTGTGGCCCTAGTGCAATCCCCCGGTGGCAGTGTGATGTTCCATGGTGTGGTAGTAGTGCTAACTGGTACTGCAGTGTGGCATGATGATGTGTGGTTCCCCGGGGGATGGAGAAGTGGAATGTTGGTGTTTCAGTGGGCGATGTGGTGTGGTGTGGCATGATGGAACGTCAGTGTTGGGGTTTCGGCAGTGTTATGTGTGTGTGTGTGTGTGTGTGTGGTATGTTGGAAAGAATGTTGTTGGTGTGGTGTTGTGGAGTGCTGTGTGGTGGTAGGGTGTAGTGTGTGCAATGTGCAGCGTTATCTAGTGTGGTCTGGTGTTGCGTTCTGTAGTGTGGTCTGCTGCAATGCCGTTGAGGGGCTGGTGAGGTGTAGTGTAGTGGTGTGGTGTGGTGTTGGTGTGGTATTGTGCTGTGTGGTGTGTTGTACAGTAGTGTACCGCTGAGTGGTGCAATGTTAGTATGGTGTTGTGAGGTGTGGTGTGTAATAAAGTGTTGTGAAGTGTGGTGTAGTGTAGTGTTGTGAGGTGTAGTGTTGTGTAGTGCAGTGTTGTATGATCTAGTGTAGTGTTGTGTGGTGTAGTGCTGTGTAGTATGGTGTTGTGTAGCATAGTGTGTTGTAGTGTTGTGTGGTGTAGCGTAGTGTAGTATGGTGTCGTGTAGTGTAGTGTGGTAGTGTAGTGTGGTGTAGTGTTGTGAGGTGTAGTGTTGTGTAGTATGGTGTCGTGTAGTGTAGTGTGGTGTAGTGTTGTGAGGTGTAGTGTTGTG
>JAVQKI010397939.1:0-13833 GCA_036025975.1 Nematalosa erebi
CAGTTTACAAACTGCCCCTATACCCCGATGAGGCATGTCCCAACCCCCCCCCCCCCCCCCCCCCCCCCCGCCCCCCCCCGCTACTGTGTGGGAAAGTCTCTATCTCACCTGCGTGTGAATGAGTCAAGACTTGCCAGGATTTGATGATGATGTGTCAGTGTCACTTCCAGAGAAGCGCCGCAGGCGTCTTGCTTCATTGGCTCCTCCGCTTCGCTACGCTACGCTATGCTACGCTACCCAGGCCGCCTTGTGCCAACATCGACTGCCCCAGCCAATGGGAAAGACTCAAAAGGCCTGCTTACTTTAGAATGCAGGTGTGCATGGTGGCATGGGTGTGGGTTTGACAGCGTTCATTTCTTCACTTCTTTTTTTTTTCTTTTTTCTTTACTCCTCCTCTTTTTCTCAAGTCTGTTTCTTGACTTATTCTGTCCTTTGACCCAAACTCAGACAGATAAACATGACAAGACGGCCATTTGATATCTATCTTTATTTAACTTTTTTTTTTTTCTTGCTTATTTCTCAAGCATGGTCCCAGCAAGGTTTTGTTTCTTGGCCCTTTGGGTCTTTTGACCCAAACGACAAAACACTACAAATCCCCCCGAAACCCGACCCTGTGCATGTTTTTATACTTTCACTTTTATTTCTTCTTTTCCTCCCTTTTTTGCTTTTCTCCTTTTACTGCCTGAAGCCTCCATCTATTTTTTTCCACAGGCATTGACAGACGTGCTTCTCTCTCCCCCTCAGGTGTGTGTGTGTGTGTGTGTGTGTGTGTGTGTGTGTGTGTGTGGCAGGGTGGTGTGGGAGTGAGGGCGGCAGGGGGTTGTGAGAGATTCCCGTCCGTTATGAAGACGAGAAAACAGCCACTCTCGGGTTTCGTCTGACCCCATCCGACCGAGGGGGGCCCATTGAGGGACCACAGCTGGGGCCTCGCAGGGGTCCTTCCTGCTGTCAGAGGTAAGATTGATGCCCCTCCACAGAGACAGGGAGAGAGAGAGAGAGAGAGAGAGAGAGAGAGTGAGAAAGAGAGAAGTAAGGATACAGAGAGAGAACGAGGGAGAAAGAGAGAGAGAGAGAGAGAGAGAGAGAGAGAGAGAAGGAGAGGTGAGACCTCAGACAGTGCTGACAGGTAGTGATGAGTAGGGAAAAGACCGGAGAAGGCAGAGGAAACCCGGGGGTAGACGACGTGGTGAAGGTGACTCACGAGCGGTCAAGAAGACCCAGTGGTTCCAGACCTGATCTTCACAACAACACGAGTTCCTGTATGACCTCCATCATAGAAACGAACTGTGCCACTGCACAGAGCTGTTGCAAGCCACCTGCAAAGAAGAGGCCATGGAAAAGAAAAAAAAAAAAATCTCAACCGCCATGCGAGCAGCTTTAATGTCATTGTGTCTGCTTTCCGCCGCGGCATTCTAGAACCACAAGTTTACCCTGTTTGTTTACCACTGCTCCTTCCAGCTCTGAGTAGACAGAAAGCTGAGTTGGGTGCAGAGATTGTAAAGTCCCCTACAGTTTCCGACTCTGTGCGGTAGCGCTTCAGGCAAAATTATCTCCCTTGTATATTTGAAATGCTCATCTTGCCATAAAATAATAAGCGTCGCAGTGATGTGAACGTGATCTCATCTTGAAGAAAGTGCTGACTGAAGTGCTGTGAATTGCTGCGTGTGGTTTAGGATCTCTCGCTCTAGAGTGACGAGGTGAAAAAAAGAAATAATTAAGCAGACATAGTGAGAGGCCTGGGTGTTAAGAGGAGATGGAGCATGATAACACACACACAAACATGCACGTACACACACATTACACACACATACACACACACAGGCACGCACTTACCACACATACACACACACACACACACACACACATACACACATACATACACATATGCAGCTAAACCAGCACTGAGAGCAGCTTAACCTGGAACTCGCTGTATGGCTGACAAGGATAGAGAAAAAGAAAGGAGTTGCGTGAGGTCCACCCTACACCCACTGCCCCCCCCCCCCTCTCTTTCTCTCTCTTTCCCTCTCTCTCTGCTCTTTCCTTTTCTTTTTCCTTTTTGTCTGCCTTTCGAGCGCGCGCCTGGCGGCGTTCTTCGGCCTCCTTTTCGCCTGTGTCTCCAAAACCACAAGAATGCCGGGGGAGAAATAGAGGAACCGCCGGATGGGCAGCAATGGATGTGATCCATGGACGTGGAACAGAGAAAGGGAAGCGTTTTGGAATCGCGTAGCAAAGTTAAACAAGCTCGACGAGAACAGACGCCCCTCTCTCCCAGAAAGGGCTCAGCTCTGAACAATAACATCGGCAGCCGGTACCAAACGCTGCAGCTGAGACGACCAGCTCAGGTTAAAAGATTCTGTAGGTTAAAGTCTGTCTCTCTGTGTGTAGGCCTCTGGTATTCGTTTGTAGTGCTAAGAAGGAGGGAGTATTTGGATAACACTTACTGATCAAAACTACCACATCAAGAAAGTTGTGGGTAACAACTTCAACCTTGCTAGCATTTTTCAGGATGTGGGTATCCGTGTGTCCATACAGTATATGTATCAATGTGTGTGTGCGTGTATGCGTGCGTGTGCGTGTGCGCGCGTGCGCGTGTGTGTGTCTGAGGAGGTGTCTGTTTTGTATGTCTGAGTTGGAGTGAAAGTACATAATAAGAAATATGTGAATGTAATAAAGCCCTCTTTTTTTGAGTTGCCAAAAGATAGGGTTGTTTAGTGACTTTCCCTCTCATATCCACGCACTTGAGATCAAATGGAGAGAAATTACAGGCTCAAAAGAAATTAAACTGTCAATTTCTCTCTCTCTGTGTCACTCTCTCTCTCTCTCTCTCTTTCCTCCTCCTCTTCATCATCCTCTGTTATTTGTTATCTCATTTTTTGGAAATCTCCCACCCACTCGCCAACATTCTGACACACACACAGAAATCAAACACACACACACACACACACACACACACACACACACACACACCCTAAGCAGGGCACTTCAGCCTGCTTAAGGTTTTTAGATGGAAAGATTTGTGTGTGTGTGGTGTGTGTGTGTGTGTGTGTGTTTCAGCTTTCGCTCAGACACGACCCAGAGCTCCAGAATCAGTGCAATCTGTTGGGCCTGAGAGGTTATCAGTGTCTGGGGTCCTCTGGGGTCGGATCCTCTGGGGGCCTCCCCCAGATACACTCACTCACTGTGGGCCCCGGGGAGGGATGGGACGAGGCCCATAGAATCAGGACCCGACGCCAAAACTGACCACAGCCACAAATCTCTCCTTCTGCTTACACTGGCACACAACTGTAGATTCCCTCACATTAACTTTCTTTCTCTCTTTCACACACACACACAGATAGACACACACACACACACACACACACACACACACACACACACACACACATACAAACACACACAGACACACACACACACACACAGACACAGACACACAGACACACAGACACACACACACACACAGACACAGATACATACACACACACACACACACACACACACACACACACACACATGCACCTACAGTATGAGCGCAAACCACTCAGAAATGCACAAAGCGCACACTTTCTCACTCTCACACACAAACACCACTTCACTAACACTCTTTCCCTCATTTTCATGACCATGACCTTTTTCTCTCTTCCCTTCTTCCTCTGTGATGTCATTGCTCTCCCAACTTTACTTTTTCATTTACATGCCCTTCCTTTCTCACTCCCCTTCAATATCGGGTTCTGCTCTCCCACACAGATAGATATCAAACGCTTGCAACACAACACTTTGTGTCTCAGAGAGAAAGAGAGAGAGAGAAAGAGAGAGAGAGAGAGAGAGAGAGAGAGAGGGGGAGAGAAAGAGAAACGTAGAGAGCGAACTGTGGCAGCAAAGGCACCGCAGCATAATGCAATCAACTCTCCACCGTCACAGTGCCGTGATGAAGGTTCCGAGAATGAGTTGGTGTGTGTGTGTGTGTGTGTGTGTTTGTGCATGTGTGTGCGTGTGTGTGTTCCCTCTGATATTGCCGCTCTGCTCGAGTACTAAGCTGATTATTTCTTTCTTCTGTTCTGAATTTCCATGGTTTATGAAAAAAGTTACGGTTTTCATAAGTATAGGTTAACTCGAGGTGACATCCCAACACTCAAACCAGGTCAGTGTTCTTGTGCTCCCAGGCAGGTCAGTATAAACTGATAGAGGCGGTAAGCTGCAAAACTAGGACAAATGTCACATTAAAAAAAAAACCCAGACACTGGTTGCATAACTATACCAAGACAAAATAGTTCTATAGAAAGCATTCCATAGCCGATTAAATGGCTTTTTTCCACACTTTCACTGGTGTAAGTATACTTTCATAAGCTTAAAGGATTTATTGGATCAATCAGTCGCTAGCAAGATGAAAGTAAGCTTAAGGTGTGTGAACTACAGTGGGAGGCTGATGGTGTTATACAGGCTAGAAAATGACACCAAGAGCTGAATGCCCACACACATTTAACTAAAGATAGGAACGAGGGGGGCCATTAGACCACATGGTTATACCAGCAGATAGGTCAGTGAGTTTACCTTCTGATGTATGAAATTAAACAACAGAGTACAAATATGGACAACAGGCACTGCAAAATTATAACCAAAAATTCAAGTTACGGTTTGTGCTAATGTCAAAAGCAAGAAGTATTTTCAGTTGTATGTATTTCTAACCTGTCCCAGACAGTAAATAAAAAGGGAGCTTGAGCCCCAGTGTTATATGCTGCAGTATGTGTCTTGGATTGAGTCAGGAGGACAGTAGTACTCACCAATGAACCCAAAGATGCCAAGGATATTTGGGGCAAAGATGACCAGCAGATTAATGAGGGTGAGCAGAACAAAGGCAATGGCGATGTGCCTTGGCCAATAGAAGGTCTTGTTGGGGAACAGCATCTGCTGGATGGCACGGCGCACCTGTGGGGGTGGGGGGTCACAAAGGTCACATTACCTGACTGACTAATCACCTGCTGTCTTACTTCTGTGATGCATTTAGAGGCTAACCATAGAGATATAAGAGTGGGGTTCATATAAAGGTAGCAGGTTCACATGTCCTTTATCTAATATGTTTAACATGTACAGTGGTCAACTTTGTCATTCACAAAGCTTTGATGTTACTTTTATCAAGTGTTATCACTAGTGTCATCTAGTATCAGCACCATCTTATACTGTTGGGGTTTATCGCATGGCACATAACCACTTTGGACATTTTGGAGGAAAATTGTAAGATCTCATCTTAAATTATGGAGATGAAGTCCTTAAAAACAGTACAAGCAAACAAAAGTTTAAAAATACACAGTCAAAACGGTCCTATTCCCTTCCTTCAGACCTACCTCCAAAAGCTCCATATGGCTCCGCAGCACACAAATGCGAATAGTTTGTTTACATTTTGATACACCTATCATATTGTTCATTATCACTTTGATGGACCCATCTCTCTTTCCATTTGTTAGTTTTCAGGATGAATGGATGGCGTTACTACAGCACTGCTTATTTCACTGAAGACTAATTTTTGTATTTTGATGCAAGAGCATTTACTGTAATTAATTGTGTGTTAAGATTTTAAGTAATTTAGAAAAAAT
Organism: Nematalosa erebi; assembly: GCA_036025975.1. Taxonomy (NCBI): domain Eukaryota; kingdom Metazoa; phylum Chordata; class Actinopteri; order Clupeiformes; family Clupeidae; genus Nematalosa; species Nematalosa erebi. Next base: position 5,589 of record JAVQKI010397939.1, read on the forward strand.
GGCTTTAGAAAAGAATCCTACTCATTTACATTTATAATAGAATACAATTGGATATCACAAATCTCTAACTCATCCCTGATGAACTAGAATGAGTCAAGATAAATTACTATTAGACTTAGAACAGTTTTAACGGCATTCATTAGTTCAGCTCCGAGCTACTTTCAACAGAGACAAACTGTGAGCCATCTCTCTCAGGATACAGCTATGAGCCAACTCCCTGGGTGATCTGTGCTCAAACCAAAGGCGTGATATGTGTGTGTGTATGTGTGTGTGCATGTGTGTGTATGTGTTTTTTTAGTGTGTGAGAGTGCAACCCGAGGTGGGGGTTGATGACTCACCGGGAAGAGCACTATGGGTACCGTGAGCGTGACGGCCGTGAGCACAGCGAGACGCACACACAGGATGAGCGTGTCATAAGGATCGATCTTGCTGTAGGTGTGAAGGAGCTCAGCCTCCACCTTCTCTGTTGGGTCAAGAGAGTGACAGAGAGAGAGAGAGCGAGAGAGAGAGAGAGAGAGAGAGAGAGAGAGAGAGACAGAGATAGAGAGAGTAATGAGTAATGAGTAATGAGTAAAGAATAAAGATAGTCTTGTTCTCACACAGGGTACTAATTGTATTGATTTACTGTAGATGAACCACATCTGCAACCAGATCAAACACCAGATCGAACAGATCACACCAAAAAATAGGGCTTTGTTAAGGAGTGGGTGCCACTGGGCCACACTGAGGTTCCTACTGTAGATCAGATCCTTTCTTTATATGATGTCCTGAACAGAGCCTTATTTGTTGATAAGATCAAACCACAAAATGAATCTATTCAGCATTGACCCAGAAGATCACATGTGTGTTTTTGTATATTTGGTCTGCGAAGGCTCACAACAGCTCTAAAGGCCTAATAGGTTAAGCCACAAGATTCATGATTTTTTTTTTTTTTTTTAATGGAAGGAATTTAGATGTGAACACATTCAGGGCCAAGTAGGAGAAATGTGTGTGAAATCAGCACCAACAGCTGTGATTGGTCCAAGAAAATAACACTAACCAATCATGCATCATGACATTGGTTTTGCACACACCACACGCTTCAGCAGACACAATGAATGGCCAGTAGAGGGAGTGGTGACACCATCAGGGATCATTGCAACCCAGTTAAAAAAAATACCAAAAATAAGCGTTACAAACACAAGCAAATACAAACAAAAACAAACTGCGGGAAACTGGGACGAGGCTTAATATGATTACACTGCTTTTGTCTCTTCATCGGTGACTTCACCTCAACCCCCAACCAGCCATTCAACACTGAATGAAATTAGAAAATTACTGCAGTCTGTCCCAGAACATACTTATAAAAATCAGCATCACTGTCCCTTCCACTTGCTGATAACCATTCACCGAAAGAGATGTTCACAAGGGTGACCTGCAGTAAACCTCTGCTTTGTTTTCCTTGCTGATTTTTGGCAATGGTCAATGAGCGCATTTGGCATGACTGAGGCTAAAGCAATGTGGCTCAGCGAAAGTAAGGGATGGTTAGAGAGAAGCCACTAAAGAAGAGCTGACAGAAAGAGATTTAGAGGGGAAAATGTCAGAGGTGAAAAATGGTAATGGAAGGTGGCCGGGCCTCACCATAGAAGGTCAGATATCCAAACAGCGCAGCCAGGAAGTACATGGTGTACATGACTGCAATGGAGATGTTGGACACATGCTGCATCTTTTTCTTGGTGGGGCTGAAATCAAGAGAATATCGTGATGTGATGAAAAACTGTTCCCTAACCATTTCCCCTGTGCATAAAACTACTACCTAACAATTACTACCTCAACCCAAATCCCCCCGACATACACACACACACATACGGACACACAGAAAATCAAACATGCATAAAATATGCATACACACAAAATCTCTCTCTCTCTCTCTCTCTCTCTCTCTCTCACACACACACACACACACACACACACAAACCTACACAATGCACAAACACACACGACACGAAATGCCAGCTTAAGCCTAAGGACTATTTTTACTTGGCCAGTCAAGTCACATACATCTCTGGCAAGCAAGTCATTACTGTTTTTTTTCCCCCTTTTCGTTTTAATCAGCGCTAACTGTTGCTGTTGCTATGGCTAATCGGCACTTTCAGAACTCTGTGGGTTATTCAATCTTATGCAATCTACGTCGTCTTAGCATTCTTAAAGCAGGTTACAGTAAACAAACTCAGCTCTGCTAGAAAGTTAGAAAGGGGTCAGAGTGGGTTCATGTGGCAGTAGTGATAGATGAACGGTAAAGATGTGGAGTTGGACTTGCAGCCATCGAACTGCACAAACTCCTGCAATGCAGCAGAGCATTCTGGGTAAAAAAGAGTATTTTTTCGAGGGGTGAGAGGGGGCACCGGGATGAGGCACCTACTTGCGTAGCTCTGTGTAGATGGGCAGGACCTCGGGGTGGCACACGAAAGCGAAAGCCAGGATAGGGATTGTGTAGGCAGTCTGTAAGGGAAATAAGAAAAAAAGACAGAAAGAGAGAGAGAAAAGTAAGGTCACCATGGATACAGCAGCACCAAATGGAGGTCTCTGTACCACCAACTAAAGGCTGTCCCACCCAGGGGCACTCGACAGAGAGCTAATTGTTGGCGTGATTAAGTTGGCCCTGGAAGCCACCCAGCCGAGGTTTCATTGGCCATGTGTGGCCATGTGCATGAGTGAGGGGTAGGTTGTGGGTGGGTATGGGGGTGGGTTTGTCTGACCTGATTCATCGAAGAGTCGTCTCTCTCTCACACTCTTCACTGGGACAGTTGGACGGGCACATACACAGTATGGGTCCAAAGGACTCTGACTATAAGGTCGGTAAGACAGAGAGTCTGTGTGGCTAACATGGTGTCCTGAGAGAGGAAGTGGTGTGAAAGGCGTGAGTTGGATAAATGACTGGGGCGTCTAGACAGAGGGGCTGGACTGGTGTCTGTTGTCTGCTGAAGGCCAGCCCCAGGCTTGAGACTGATGAATTCCTAAGCACTGTGGCTGCTGCCATTTCATAACCAAATTTGGCCAGCTGGTCACTGGAGCACAACTGGAGACAGCTTGTTGAAATGCAGAAATACACACATTTGCTGCCTGTGTGTGTGTGTGTGTGTGTGTGTGTGTGTGTGTGTGCGCGTGTGTGTGTGTGTGTGGCTCACCATGTCTATTGAGCCACCAACTTACAGTTACAATGTAAATACACCTACCTTCAGTAGCTCTCAATGTCAGTGCGATCACAATGTATTGCCCTATTTTCCACATCCCCTTCCAGTACTGATGTTGTTGGTGACACACACACACACAGCTACACTGACTGAGTTTGAGAGTTCTTAAGCTACACCCCCTTCATGCCCCAGTGCTTCATCCTATATAAAGTAGACTGACCCTATAAAGTCAGTGGGTTGGTCTGCTTTCCCATTTTCGTGAGATGCAAGATGCTGTTTTTATCACGCACCTGTAACACCTTTGTGTGTGTGTGTGTGTGTGTGTGTGACACTGTGGTGTTGCATTGCTCATGTCGCACAGACACACCTGTGAGTTGATATTGAACATCTTCGGCACACATGACCCATCATCCATGCCCTCGAACCCTCTGGGCTCGGCTAACACACTGGCGTTCATCAGACTGGCCGTGGCCGTCCTGTTATAGGAAAACTCCCTAAAGGGGCAGGCCACCTGGAACTTCTTATAAATCACCTGAGGAAGGTGAGGTAGAGAGAGAGAGAGAAAGAGAGAGAGAGAGAGAGAGAGAGAGAGAGAGAGAGATTTGGAGAGGAGGGAGACCAAAAACATATAAGAGTTTATGATTAAGTTTATGATTATGCGTAGGGTGATTAAGACAGTTTGTATAAGAGCAAAGGGAGAGAAAAGAGAAAGTGAGCAGGAATGTGAGAGAGAGAGAGAGACAGAGACAGAGTGAGAGAGAGAGAGAGAGAGAGAGAGAGAGAGAGAGAGAGAGAGAGAGAGAGAGAGAGATGTTGAATATAAAGGGGAGGTTCTGGGAGGAGGAAAAGATTGCATAAATCCTGTCTGAAATGATCCAGCAGCCCCGCCAGCCCAGTCAGAGAGAGCACTGTGCTCAGATTAGTACTCAGCCCCAAAACTAGGTCACAGAGGTATACCAAACACAAACAGAGCCTACAACTGCACAGAGGAAACACACACACATACACAAGCACACACACACACACGCCCATATGTACACACTTGCACATGCGCACACGCACACACACAAGGACATACAGATACACACACACACACACACACACACACACCCACACACACTCACACACACATACAGTACACACACACACACACACACACGAACACATATGCACTTTCACTAACCCAGGGATATATAACTAGTGTCAGGGGAGTTCAAGGAGCTTAATATTCATCTAGGCCGCCAGCCAAGTTTATACAATATGACAAATATCGATTGTTTACATTAAATATGAGACTAATCCATGTGGAGGGTATTACAGAGTAAATGACGCACATAGTGTCTTCTGTGTGTGTGCTTACGGACTTACAGAGATCAGGAAGAAGACCATGCAGCTGAGAGAAAAGCCACTGGTGTAGCCCAGATAACCTGAAATACACAGACAAACCACTGTATGACACATGAACACCTCTTCACATACATCTCAGTACACACACACACAAACACAAACATGCAGAGGAACGCGCACACACTCACATACACACACGCCGCACACACACACACACAGAGATACACACAAACACAGACACACATATCAATACACACACACATAGCCTCATACATTCATGTATTCAAGAGGGTTGACCACTGGCCACTTGAGAGAGTTAGGAGGTTACAGTAAAAAGATCTCTCTATTCCTAGCTTGAGAGTCTACTTGCTAACTGACCTTCCTAATATGGAGGCATGCAGGGCCTCTGCACGGTGCCATTACTGAACATGAAAGCCCTGTCGGAAATAAACGGCATTTAATTTATAGCCTTGGCCAACTAATACACTGGGTGCTTAAGCGCTGTGGAGAACACTGTCAGGGACCACATTTTCCATGCTGCTGTGATGAATGCAATCCATAAGCTATCAGAGGGAAATACATTGTCTCTCCGCATCACCTACTTGCCTTAAATCTCGTCACACAGCCAAAGCAACACATCAGCACTAACAACAAAAGCAGACTTGACAACCGGATTTTAGCCTCACAACACTTGTGCAACAATGTAGGTCAACACACTACAATCTCCTGAGATATTTATGTATTGACGTAAGTCATTTTGCATAGACCCTGCTGGTAAAAATGTTCAGACAAGGAGTGTATGTGTGAATGTACATGTATGTGTATGGGTTTGTGTTTGTGTGTGTGTGTGTGTGTGTGTGTGTGTGTGTGTGTGTGTGTGTGTGTGTGTATGTGGGTGGGTGTTTTAGTGAGACTGTGAAGTAGGGAAGCAGTGGACTGAAAGCTGGAGCTCATTATCACACAGACTTTGGCAGCCGAGGCCGCACTGGCACGGTGCATGGTGCTGCCGCTCTCTCTATCTTTTTCTGTCTTCCACTCTGTTTCTCTTTTCTCTGTACTTCTCTCTCCCCATCCCTCTCTCACCATCTCTCTCCTCCCTTCTCCTCCTCGCTCAGTGCTCTCTCGTTCAATCTGTTTCTTCTGTTCTCTTTTCTCTGTCTCTGTTTTTCTCTCTCACAAACACTCTCTCTCTTCATCCTGCTTCATCTTGCTCCTCCCCTCACTTGTTCAATCTGCCTCTGTCTTTTTTCTCTGTCTCTCTCTCTCTCTCTTTTTATTCTTCCTCTCTCTTGTCTGTTGTGTTTGTCGGGGATGACATAACAAACTGGCTTTTCTTACAGCATCTTAGCGCCTCATTTTAAGAAGAGACAACAGCTCACAGAGGAAGAAAACGGATCATGAGGAGGATTATGAAGGAAGACAACAAATAACAAGAAGACATGACAAATGAAAAACAAAACAACACATACAAATCAATGGCAAAAAAAATCCCTTATACACATCACAGTCTTGACTGAATGTGCTGAACACTTTAACAGCAATGGATGTGTTGCAACTAGTGAGAGTCTTTGACTTCCGGATGAACGCACATCACTGTAGAGCATCCCTATGTCTGGCTCGCTCCAGCATGAATCACCATAACTAGCGCAAGAATCCCCCCACACATACACATTCACTTACTCCCTCACTCACTCACTTCCTTACATTAGGCAGCCCACACCACCAGGGATGATTCATGTGGGGTGGGAAACACAGGGCCAGAATGTGTCACAGATGAGAAGGAAAACAGAGGAGCAGCGGAGGAGAGAGGAAAAGAAAATGTTTGTTTTGGTGAGGGCGCAGACAGGCAGATGAGCTTACTCACCGAGCTGCTTCATCAGGGCCAGTGGCAGGATCACGCTGATGGACACGATGATCACCAGGTAGTTTCCATTCAAGTACCACTCACTGAAGGAGGAGGAGGGAAAGAGATGAGCAAAAGGAAGAAGAGAAAGACAGATGGAAGAAGTAAATTCATGTGTATTTAGAAAGAAACAGGATGACTCAACCACCCCAAACCTCAACCATAGAAAGAAAAAAAGATGCCTCCAGACACCATCATCATCCTTATCTATGCTTAACCAAACAGTTTCGTCAGCCAGTATCTGGTAATGAAGATCCTATGAAGCGCTGCTAGCGCCCTTTCGCTCTCTGTCAGCTGTTAACAACATTAGTATTACAGTAATTTCACCACCTCTTTTCCTGCATCAGTGCCAAGACCTTATCAACAGCTGTGAACTGGGCTCTCAGACCACCATAACACCCGTACTGGACCCGTACTGGAAGAGAGCAGGGCTTAGTGGTGCGTGGGAGCCCCATCAGAGTGGCTGGCAATGGCCTCAGACCCATCAACACTATGAGCCGTAAACACTTCACTGGTGCTCAGTACGAGATAAATCTCCCACTAGTGAATAAATGTGCTATTATAGGTTAATAATCTCTTGTCACATGGTACACAGGAAAAGTTCTGATAATCCATGGTAAATAATTTAGACAAGGAAAATGGCTTGCTAAATATATATAAATTTATATTTTGTGTGTCTTGTACTATTGTGTGCTGCAAGGTAAAAGGCAAAGGCCAAGGCACTCATTCGACACAAAACTGATAACAATAGGTTATAGTCTTTTATCCCTTTAGTGACATGGGAAAGACTTTACCCCTAACCTCCCCAGGCTGACACGGAAATATTTTTTAATCTAACACAACAAAGGCAGGCTCTCACACTTTATGTGTACAATGGATTAACACATTGGGCTCTTTTCTGTCTAAGTCTCTCTCTCTCTCTCTCTCACACGCACTCCCTCTCTCGCTAGCTCTGACCCAGTGGGTATTCCTTCAGTTGCACTCAACAACCTCATAAGCATGCAGGGTGGGCAGGCTAGAAGGGTTTGCTGGCTACAGCCACTGACTTCCTCAGGGGTGACTTTTCCATTACCCCACCCTTCCCCTGGCCACCCAAACGTCTGCAGTGAGGAATGAGGGCATGTCTGTGACCACGAGAGAAAGACAGGCAGAGAGAGAGAGAGAGAGCAAAACATGGCCACATCTTCACATGAAAAAAGAGTTCAATATTCTCAGGAAAAACACCAGACTACAACACTGATAAAGCACTGAGTTATTCCCACTAACGCTGTCCCCATTTCAGAAAGACAGATGCTGTACTTTTACTCCAAGTTTACATACTGAAAACACAACAATGACACATGAGAAAATGCAGGTCTACAGTATTTCTCTGGTAGCCTAATGCACAGCACTGCCATGCATTAGAGCCAGAGAGGTTCCCCTAAGGTAAAGCCTTCATGGGTCAGGGCTTGAGTAAGTCCAGGCTGGCTATGGCCTGAGACAGCTGGAGAGGATCTGATGAAGTCTGGACACGTCTTCCAGAGCACGTCCTCTGTCCTGCTGCGCCCCGGACCCAGAGGGACCCAAACATCTGCCGTTGGCTGCCAGCAACCAATCATGGTCTGACTCACAGCCATCACCCGAGCGACACTTTGCTGACGGCTGCTATGGTGATGAGTTGCTCGACCTTCATATGAGGAGGTGTAAATAACTGCTTGGCAAGTAAATGCGGTGCATCATTTTCACAGAAATACATATGAAAGCATACACAAGTGACACAAAATATTGATTCTCACCAAAAACCTACCTCAACATACGCCTGTGCTCACACACACACAATTAT
>JAVQKI010398133.1:0-12285 GCA_036025975.1 Nematalosa erebi
TTTTACAATAGAAAATCTAATTCAAGGGTTGGATAGCTGAGTGCTTGAGTATATGTTAGCTACATTGTCTGGCAGTTATGGACTAATATATGAATTTTCAACATTGCACAAAGGCTGAATGTAAATGTTCTGACACAGTGAAGTGCATGAAGCGCAAATGAACAGAATTAATGTTTTGTTGAGACCCTAGTTTAGCCCAGATTGTCAACTTCCCAAATGTTATTGAAGGCCTTAGTGGAGGCTGCTTTAGATAAGCTGCAGTAGGGCCTGGGACTCTTCCACTGGTCTGCTCTGACAGTAATAACAGCAGCCCATCCTCATCCTTTTTTTTCTTTGCACATCAGCTTCTCCAGAACAGTCCTTTCACTGACTGATGAGTCGCTGATTTCTCTTCTCAGCACTGTTGCTATGGAAATAAATGCGTCGTTGCTCTGCAAAAATCTGCAGCGCTGTTCCGTGCTGTGCTGTGCCGTGCTGTGCGCCCTGCCTGGCCTAGCTGAAGGCACCTGCGAGACCGCTGGCTGGATGGACGGCTGTGCTGCTATAGATGGGTTTCACCTGAACTGATATGGGGAAAAAATAGGCCACTGGAATAGAATGACTCTGATTTGTGTGTTTGTGTCAGCCAGAATGTTGCATAATGAGATTTTCAGTACTCACAAAAGGCCAGTATGGTGTCTGTAGTTGAATTTGGGATCTCCCATCCCATTTGCTAGATGTGCGAGACGGGTTTTCCTGTGTTTCCCTCATAAACAAGCACAAGTGAGAGTGTTTTTCTGCCTACTCCCTCCCTCTGTGTGGCATCTCTTAGGCTCAGCTGGTCTCCAATATCTCTGATTTTCCTATTTCCTGTCCCTTTGTCCCTAGTCATGTGTTTGGTATTTGGGTTGTGTTGGTCAGCGCTGCACTGCTGGTTCCTGGGCTACTGGACAGGATGGGGGGTAGTGGGGGAGCGGTAGTGCTGCTTATGACTTGGTGTGTGTGTGTGTGTGTGTGTGTGTGTTGGGGGTTAGCTGTTCACTCTAACAAAGCCCTCCAGTGTTGCTGATGGTGTAGTGTTGTGAGTATGCTGTGCGCTCACTGCCTCCCAGCGCAGTTTAGAATGTCACAATGGAATCTTTCATGATGTGGATAGGGGGTGGCAGTGGGCGGGTGGGGAGGGGCGGGGGGTAGGTTGTGGTGGTGGTGCCGTAACAAAGGCCAGATTAGGAGTTCTGACTCTAGTGTTTCAGGGGTGTTTGTTCTCCTTTTGCGCGCTGTGTGTGTGTGTGTGTGTGTGTTGGGTGGGGTTTTTTGTCCTACCGTAGTTTAGTCATACTGGATTAGTGGGCGGGTGGGTGGTTGACCCGTCCACTTGTCACTTACCTTGGAATGATGTCATAGGTAAAACAGGTGCTTCTGGGCAGTATCCTATGTGCAGATGATGCACATTGTTTTGCAACACAGAGGAAATGGGACCTTGGCTCTCAGCAAGCTAAACATACAATTTGAGCAGCGTTACCTCGTCTCCACATTCCCTTCTCATTAGGTGTCTCTCTGGCACCTGTTGCATTATTTAGGACTACTTTTTTTCTTAAATTCCTTTGCATGTTTTTGCGTTCTGCCTCAGCTGGTTCTCACCTGGCTCAGGTAAATCCCCACCCCCCAGGATCTAGCTGGCCTCGCTAACCCACCTTGTCATGTCTAAGAGACCAATGCCTCTCTGATGCTATCTCATGTTCAGCCTTTGATTGGTTCAGCTTGGCTCAGTGCTACCTGCTCGCGCTGCAGAGAGTTGGCGTGTGGGGATATCTCATCGAGTCTGAGATGTGACCGCCCTCGCACTGGAGTCGTGTTGTGCAGCTGAAGCATGAATCATTGTGGGAGTCTGCGAGCCACCCACTGCTTCAAGTTTCTGATTCTGAATTCTTATTCTTTGGAGTGCTCCACATTCTAAAGGCCTCCACACATAGTTACGACCACATTGCGGAGTACTTTCGAATTTGACAATTTCGTTGGCCTCCGCACACCGGCGGCATACTGCAGGCAGTAAACATACTATATTCGCCTGTGAAATCACCAAAAGATTTTATCGAACGGCTCCGAAAGGCTTGAATCAACAGGCGGCAGCGGTGGCAGAGTTGCAGAGGAGGGAACATGCTAACTAAGGCCCTCAGGTTTGGCATATAGCTAGGTCACACCCTATAGCTCAGAAATGTTTGGAAGGCTCATGAATAATGGTATGAATAAGCAAGCACACGTTGCATTTGAGATATTCGATCTGAAGAGAGGGGTAATTCCACAGCTTATGTGTCTATGGTGTGAGACTATAGGCTACACAATATGGCCTTGGTGTTCATACAGTAGATGGTTTTCTCACCTCACAGAAGGCAGGGAGAAGGCAGTTCTTGTGACTGCCCTCTCATGCCAGGACTGTGGGGCCCAGCACTGTTGCTTGGATTTCATCACACGCTCTCCCTGAGTTCTGATTGAGAGTGAGAAGATAGATTAAGATGCATGAGGGCCACATGCGTCTTGTTCTGCATAGGGTGGGTAGGTTTACTTTTTGTGACTATTTGTAGACCATGATGAGAAGAGAGACCCTTAAAAAAACACCCACACTGCCACTTTTAAATCATATCCATCGTCATGCCTTTTAAATAAAGGCACAGGCGAGTTAAATGACTTGTATACGGTGTCATGTTGACCCATTTAGTGCAGTAGCCCACTTTGTTAAAGATGGACTCCAGCAGTTTATTAGGCCTATACCACTATATCTATCCTCAGTTTTTTTTGTTTGTTTGTTTTGTTTTTCTCTTTGTCATGAATCCGTTTTTCTAAATGTAACTTTTGCTTCTTCCTCATTTTGGGACTTGGGATCTCTCTGGCCCCTATTCCCCCTCCACACTTCACCTGCTACTACTGTAGCTGACCCCTTAGCTATGTGGTCTGAATTGTCCCACCTCTAAGTAACCAGGATTGGCTCATTACCCCGACGATGGTCGTAAATTATTGCAGTCTGAGTTTTCATGCTGAGGCTGTAGATAGACCCATGCGGATTGAGAAATCCCTCAGCCATGACATGGCTACACTTTTGTTCATTACCATTATCTTTTAAAGCCTAGCAGGTATCACATGGATATGTTAACAAGGTGTAGACATTTTATTTTCACTGGAGGAGGCTTTTGATAATGATGTGAAAGTGAAAAAAAATGATTGTGTTTAAACAGGTACTTAAATCCAGAATGACAAATACTTCAGGCATTGTGGTATTGATCCCACGTTAAAACCTTTCCTGAGACAACGACCCTAGTGCTTCTCCACTGGACTGCTATTTTTGTTTGGTTTAATTTAGTTCAGATTAATTTCGTTTGGTTGACAGAGCATTGATCTTGTTGGCTGAGTAAGCATACAGGATTTGGCCTTATGGACAGGAAGTTTCAATAGATAGATAGTGTCATAAGACAGTGACCAGTATGTAGGCTGCTGGACGTGTCAGTTTTATTATTAGCTTAGATTAGCATAGCTGTTGGTTGGTAGTGAACGGTTGCCAGGTTAGGGATTTTTGCCACATGTCACCATTTACACAGTTGCTGTAATTCCACCTAAATAGATGGGTTAAGATTAGTGAAAAATAGTGTGTGCTGCTGCCTTGTAGCTGTTTGTCTTTACATGGGTTGTTGGAGTGCACAGCAAGCATGTATGAGTCCGTGGTTTGGCCATGTGTGTCAGGGACTGAAACAGGCTTTCATTTTGTCCCATATGTTCAGCTCCTAAATCTGTAGGTTCACATCAGGCCAAACCTCCCAAACTTTCTGACCTGCTCTGTGGCAGCAGGGGAAAATTGCGTCTTAGGAGGTGCAGGATCAGCACGTAAAATGATGAGTTCTTTTTCTCCTTTTTCATTTGATGTCTTCAAGAAACTCCAAGACCTTCAGACGGAAATGGTGTCGTTTGTTTGCGCAAGAATAGAGCTTTGGGGGTAAGCCTTGATTCAGCAGTGGGAAAGCAGTGGGAACGGAGCATGCTGGGAAGGCAACATGTGGCTTGGTTTCCTTGGAAACCGGCTTGGGCTTCCAGTTTGGTCCTTATTGGGGTTCCCAAGAGAATCACGGGCAGCATTGCCGTCTCATTGTTTGTAGCTGTCAACTTTAATGCCACACAGACCAATCGGCTGGCTCTTTTTCAGCTCTGACCAATAAGGTGAAATCACAGAGAGCATGGCTCCCAGGTAAAAACTGAGAATCATCCCTCAACTCATTTGACTTGCTGCTCGAGTGTTTCAGCAGCTCAGCCCCATTTCTACTCCATTTTCAGGTCTTCGCCAAGGAGAGCTTTCTGAAAGCTGTTTGCATGCTGCTTGGACATGACTGAATAGCTGACAAACCAGAATGTTAGTTGTCATTTCGCATTTAGGCTATGTCTTGGCCTCTGGTCCCATTGCCGTTCCATATCCTGTGTAGGCAGGGGGTAGGAGAAGTGTGTGTGTGTGTGTGTTTGTATTTGTGAGTGTGTGTGTATAGGGGGTGGGAGTGGGGGGGGTTATGGTGGTGGACATTCTTACTTTTGTCCACACTAAAAATAAGTCAGTGGCTGGTCGGGTAGGAAACCTGTGACCCAAGCACATACTCTGGAGGGGGAATATTTCCGTCTTCAAAGCTTCCCTGCCAATACGGAGAGGACTTCCAAAGCCCCTCATATTTTACCAGTGACATCAGCTCTCTTTAATGGCCTAAAAGGACCATTATGTCCCCGGGAAGTTGTTTTTGCCTTCAGTCGCTGCAGCGAGTGTTTCACAGATTACAGCACAAGTTGAGTCACTGGTTTGGAAGTCTCTGTACTTTTTCTTTGTGTCTTTGTTTCTTTCCTACGGTGTTTGGTTGTTTCCATCTTGCATTCTTTCTTCCTTTTTCTTTTCTCCTTTTTATTTCTCTTTTCTCTTTTTTCCACTTGCTCTTTGTTGCTGAAATCAGCAGTTGTTGAAACTTGCTTCTCTCTCTCTCTCTCTCTCTCTCTCTCTCTCTCTCTCTCTCTCTCGCTCTCTCTCTCTCGTGTCACGAGAAGCTGTGGTTTACTCTCCTTACTCACCTAAACAATAAGGCCATTCTGGTCCCAGGTGAAGAGATTATATGAAAGAAGCACATCTCTTTCCATTCTGTGGTTTGAGAGGTGGAGGGTGGGTGGGTGCATGTATGTTTTCAGGAAAATATGAATCTAGGACAACACCCAGAAATTTTTGACAAGGCGTCTGAAAGGACAAGAAAAACCCCCACTCCCCTCCAGCAGCACCCCCGCCTTCAGCCAGTGCACAATACTCCACGTGAGAATGAAACGTGATCTAGGCTGGCTTCGGGCCGTGCTCTGGAATGGAGCTTGAGCACTGGAGAGGCAGAAGGAGAGAGACACACACGGTGGGGGTGCAGGATGTGTGTGTGTGTGTCTGTGTCTGTGTCTGTGTGTGTGTGTGTGTGTGTGTGTGTGTGTGTGTGACTGTGTTTGTGTGTGTGAGAGAGCAAGGCAATCACAGTCAGTCAGGAGGTCAGTCACTGTCTCCAGGGCTGCTCTGTTGAGGATTGTGGGAGCTAACACGCTCTGTCCCTCTCCCTTCTCCTCTTTCTCTCTCTCTCTCTCCCCCTCCCTCATCACTTCCTCCCTTCCCAAGTGCTCATCCTCAACAGTCCTGTTTTTCTTATTTTGGCACGCCCCTCTCTCTCAGTATCGTTCCTCTTAAATCCGGGACCCCTGACAGAGATCAGGAAGGGAAGCTAGCGAGTACGAGACAAGGCCACCCCCACTCCCGCCCCCACTCTCATCTCTCCTCACTGCAGAAAAAGTTACCCTGATAACTTTGAGGAGTTTGGAATAGTTTGAAGCGAAAAATGTCAGTCCCAACTTGTGTTGCTTGGTGTTCTTGTTTACTGGCGGAGGAGCATGAGGACGGAGCGGGGTGTTATTTGATTTGGGGTCTGAGGGCTGGTGTTTTTTCGGGAGGCGCGTTTGGAAAAGCAACATATTTGCCATGAAAGTCATGGCCATGGGCTCTGAGCTGGCGTTGTGAGGGGCAAGACAAAGACCCTCTCATAACCAGTTTGGTGACGGAGCACTTCTGATACATCAGCAGCTGGGTTATTTATACATGCTATAAGCTAGCCGAGCCTATACCACTGCCATCACTGGTTAGCATACATACTTCAATGCTATCACTAGTAAACAGGCCTTGTCCTTGACTGGAGCCTCTTGTGCAAGGCCTCATTGAGGAGCGCCATAGTCTTTCTCAGTGGGATCAGGACAGCAGGTTCGGTGGCCTGCTGTGGAGGATTAGCCTGTGTGAACGAGCCACAGGATGTGGCCACAGTGGCCCTCTTGTTTCCTCAGAGCAGGGGGTTGGGGGGTTGGGGGCGGGGCAGACGGTGGCACTTGTGCTGCCACTTGGCTTGACCTTCGACCTGTCTGGCCATGCTGGGATTACCCATAAATACTTAGTGACTCAACAGTCCAAGTGCTCTGCACGTTTGAAGCGCGAGAAAAGCGTCAAACAAACAAGATGTAGTGTTTAAATTGAATGTTTTGTACCATCTCTTAAGTTGGAAGTCTTTTGTCATTCATTCCAGTGAGACAGTAAACAGTCTGGAAAAACCAAACAAGCAATGGAATTGAGTTGCTTCCGTTGCTTATGAAGGACTCTTTCAAAGCCACAAACACGGGGTGACCCAGAAACACAAGCGCTACTGAGAAGATTGGATCAGTTTTCAAACTTGCATCTCAAATTATTATTATTATTTATTTTATTTTTTTTGGCCTGTGAGGGGTCACCCCCACACAGTGGCTTTGTGCAGGGGTGCATTCCTTTGCTTCATGGGGAACAGATGTAGAGGCCATTTCTGCCCTTCTAAAAGTGGAGCAGGGCTGTGCTGAGGGGGCAGCTGTCGGCTCTGGGGCTGGAAAGGAGTCCAGCGGGCCGGCCGGTTGGCGCCCTGAACCCCCTCTAGTGAGGGGTGGCGGCTATGGTGATGTGTTTGTTTCTGTGTTAGGTGTGTGTGTGTGTGTGTTAGGAGTGTGAATCCTCGTGAAAAAGCCCCCACAATGGAGGTGGGGGGTGGGTGGATAAAAAGGATAAGGAGCTGTCAGCATTCTGGGCAGCGATCTTGTCCAGGGAAGAACTGGATTGGACCACTTGATATAGAATACTCTTGGTCATTAATCTTTGTCAGTTCCACTCATTTGTAGATATTGATCAGAATGCTTGACTTGGTGTTCTCACCATCTTGGGTATTGACACACTGAACTCTGCTACAGAATTGGTGCAAAGCCAAACATAGGGGGGAAAAACACTTTATTGGAAGTGACGGCGCTTGAGGAAAAACGCCTCAAACCCTCATTGGGTAGAGAGGAGGAGGAGGAGGAGGAGGAAGTAGGTGGGAGAGTAGTGGATGGCGACAGAGTGCCCTGCTCTGAGAAACCCAAACCCTTTTCCAGTGAGGGGCTCAGCAGCTGAGCTGAGGTGCTGGCTAACATTAGCTTGTCCAGGCTAACATTAGCCCTCAGCTCTCTGACCTGTCACTCCTTCTCTCTCTCTCTCTCTCTCTTTTGCTCTTTCTCACTCTCCCTCTTTCCTTCTCTCTCTCTCTCTCTTTTGCTCCTCCTTTCTCTCTCACTCTCTCTCTCTGTCTCTTGCTATCTGGACTGGCCTAGTGCCAGTCGTTCGCCCCTGTGTGTGCCCCTGTGTCCTATCGAATGCGTTTGTTTGGGTGGCTGCACTAATAGGCCATGCTCCCAGACGAAATGTTGGCCCGCTCGAGGATTAGTGAGGCGAAGACTGGTCACATCAATATTGATGCCGCGCAGAGTTGCGTTGCAGCTTGGTGTGTTGGCTCAGAAGTCGCTGGGAGTGTGTGTGTGTGTGTGTGTGTGTGTGTGTGTGTGTGTGTGTGTGTGTGTGTTTTGACTGAGAGACTCACCTTTATGAGGTGGAAGTCCAGGGGAAGAGAAACTTGATGAGGCATCCAGGTGGGCTGAAAGACGAGCCCGATTCTCAGGTTGACACCATGAATGAGGCCTGGCGCTTTTTAGAAACGAGGTGAGCTGTAAGCTTCCTGGCCGCCGTGCTTCAGTTGCCGCCCGTCTTCCTGCTGTTTTGACGGCTCAGGAAACGACGGCTCGGAAGTCACTTGGAAAAAACCTGACGCAGAAAATCGAACCGATGGACTTGGCGAAATGTAGAATGCAAGTCGGGGGCTAGTCTTCGGGCACTGCTTGTGGTGAGTCATCTTTTCGAGGACTTCCTTGCCTCTGCCCCAGTTACTTTTGATGTAACAAAACCCCCACGAATTTCACAATGCCGCCTTTGTGCAGGCGTTGGGGAATCAGCTCCTGGAAGAAGTAGAGCAGTCAGGCTGTGGGTCGTGCAGGTCCAGCCTTCCTGTTTACCAATCCAATCTCTTTAGATCCCTGTTTAGCAGGTTAAGCAGCAGGCATTGTGCAGCTCTTGGCAGCTATGGACTCCCTTTAATCCCTGGGATTTGAAGGTTGCAACTCTGCTGGCCTCTCTCTTGTTCTGTCTCTCACACACACACACACACACACACACACACACGCAAGAGTGCAGTGCAGACTGTAACAGACCCACTTTTGACTGTAGCAAATGGACATGGGCGGTTGAAGCTGGTCCACTGTATTAAAAGAAAAAGACATTCATGACAAAGTGTGAATGCACTGATTTGTGCAGGGAGCGTGCTTACAAGATGTTAAATTCTGTGTGTGTCTGTCTGTGTTTGTGTTTGGAGTGAAGAGTCCCAAAATCCCTGGCAGGGTGTGTGATTTTTACCCCTCAACTTTTTTTGCGTGTTTATTCAGGGAAGTGAGATTTGGCAGTCAGCGGAACACTGGTGATAACCAGCCCAGAGTTCTGGAATGTTCTGGCTGCTTGATAAAAAAGCAGAGGGGACTGCACAGTGACACCCAGACTTATCATGAGGAAAAAGGATGCGGCATGGTTTTTCCATCTGGCAATGCTCATTCCTACAAAGCATGGACACCACACACACACACACACACACACACACACACACACACACACACACACACACACACACACACACAAAAGCACACAAGCATGCCTTTTCCAAGCCAGGCCATCGTGATACAACTCCACAAGCCCATGGCTGCTGTACACTCTCTGAAAAAAAAAACACACACACACACACCCCTCTCAGTGCACCTCATGGGTGTATCATTGTCTTTCATCACTGATAACACCCAGACTCATGACCTGTGGTTTACAGACAAATGGTGTATAAGCTCATTGCCAGAGCTGTGCAGATGCCTAGTGCAGGTTTTGGATGGTGGTCACTGGTCTGATTTTGTTGCTCTCCGGTGTGAGTGTTTAGTGTCTGTCCGAATAGAGTCAGCAAGTGCTCGGAAAGGGAAGCAGTTACTGGAAAGGTTGCGACCTCAGATAAGAGTGTGGCCATCCGTGTTTGAGTCGTGCTCTCTGGCTCCGAGTACTGCCGTCTTGTGCCGCTGCGTCGCTGTGTTGTGTGTGTGTGTGTGGTGCATGTAGTCAGGGACAGCGAGTGTCGTGGCAGCCTGCAGATAAGCCATGTGCAGCCTCTGCCTTCCCAGAAGAACACCAGAGTAACTCGACATCCCATTCCGCCACATGGTGTCGTCACCCCCCCCCCCCCCCCCACATCCTTTTAAGCCGACCTCTCGACTCTCCCCTTCTCTGTCCGTGCAGGCTAATGGAGATAGCAGAAAAGACTCACAGAACTGTTTTTTTTTTTTTTTTCCTCTCTTCTCTCTCTCACTCTCAGGCTCACGCACACGCACAACATCCGCAGTATTTCATACATAAACCCTCACCGACTTGGTTTATACTGTTAAGGTCATGCAAATGGTAGAGCAGGCCTGTTTGAATAAGACAACAGGCGCTACAATGTGTGGCGGGGACAACAGGTTGCCTATGGGCTGCTGGCTATCTGTGTGTCAATGCTCACATTGTCAATCCAGTGTGCGGAGGCCAGTGTGGACAGATCTGCAGTGTTTGGGAACAATGCTGCGCTGTCACAGGGCTCTCCCCAGCCTCATGGCTTGTGAGTCATGGCTGTTTTAAGTGTCACTCACTGTGTCTTGCACTGATACATGAAAAAGACATTTCTCTCGGCAAGAATTGCCATAAGGGGAGATTCTCCAGTCTGAAATTTGATCTTGAAAGCTTGTCAGACAGTTACTACAGATTTTATTTTGTTATTTATTTCTTTTTTAAGTAATGGCTCGACGTGATTCTCAATGGCCAGATTTAACAGGAAAGAAAGTGCATTTGAAACAAAGGATATCCTTCCTTATGATGGTGTTCTGATTTTCTGTCTCTCTCTGTTTTTGTCTTTCAGGAAATGACCTAGAGGCCTTACAGAGACTCTACGCCATCATTGACTCCAGACAGCGTTAGTGGAGAGGCCTGGCCTGGACACACATATAAAGACACGCGCGCACACACACACTTTCTCACTCGTCCTCACTCACTCAGAAGCACAGCGTCTCCAAAGTGAGTGATCGCTACCTCATCTGGCTGTAGTTGACGCATAGGAGGAGGCCACAGACATCCCAGCAGCCCTCTGCTTCAACCAGCCAACCTACCATTCACCCAACCCTGGTCTGGCTGACTGGATCCGTCAGACCCCCCCCCACCCCACCCTACCCACTCCGTATCTCCCCAAGCTCCCATGATCCCAGGCGCCCTCTGTCCCCTCGACTGACTGAAACGGCGGCAGGACCTCCCTGGTTCCCAGAATCCACTCTGCTTGTGTGCAGCTTGTGTAACGCTCACTCTCGCTTCTCTCCGCCGCTCTAGAACAGTGATCCGGCTCAGCTGCATTTCTTCCTACGCGATGATTGCTCCGCTTACAGCATTTTAGACACTTTTGTACGACTTTTTTATTATTATTGTTATTGCTTGAGGTTTGTTATTGGGGTGTGATAGGACAGGAGTTCCTCCACTTCCAATCTTAAGGCTAAATGACGTTCGCGACTCGAGCCGTTCCTGAACTGAGGCTCTGCTTGGAATGAGAGCGGTCCCCTGCCACACCTCTGAGAGCCTGGTTGGAATTCTCTCGTGAGCCTAAACACTCATTGGAGAACTTCTGAGATTCCGAGGTTCTAAAAATCTCTCCTTTTTTTTTTTTTTTTTTTTGATTCACCCCTGAGACAGAGTTGAGTTGCAGCAGGACTGCACAGAAGCGTCGCCCCGACACTCTGTACCCTCCAGCCTTTTTTCTCGTTCTCTCAGCTTGTTCTCTCTCTTTTTCTCTCTCTCTCACTCTCTCTCTGTCTCTCCCAGTCCGTCTCTGACATGCGCCTTCCCCAGATGGAGCCTCTAAACAGTCTGTCCACCTAACTCCAGTGGTGGCACTGTGGCGTGCACCAGCAGTTGTGGTTGAGAGCGGCAGGCGTGTGGGCGTGGGCGTGTGTGTGTCTGGGGGGGGTTGTGTGCGAACGTGTGTGTGCACATAGCAGGTAGTAGGTGGGGGGGGGGGGCTTGAGCGTGCGTGCGTGCGTGCGTGTGTGTTTGTGTGTGTGTGTGTGAGCGAGACAAAGCCTCCGCCAGGGTCTGTTCACCCCTTATGTATTGTTGCAGCGCGCAGGAGAATAAAATGGACTACAAGCGGCGCTTTTTGCTGGGCGGGTCCAAGCAGAAAGTGCAGCAGCACCAGCAGTACCAGATGCCCGACCTGGGCCGAACCCTCAGCGCCCCGCTGGGCTCGACGTGCACGGTGGCCCCCCCTCCGCCACAGCTGGCACCGTGCCCGCCGCAGCCGGTACCCAGCACGGCCGTCGCCGACATCCAGCAGGGCATCTCCAAGTACCTGGACGCGCTCAACGTCTTCTGTCGCGCCAGCGCCTTCCTCACCGACCTGTTCAGCAGTGTCTTCCGCAATTCGCACTACTCCAAGGCGGCCACGCAGCTGAAGGACGTGCAGGAGCACGTGATGGAGGCAGCCAGCCGGCTGACTGCGGCCATCAAGCCCGAGATCGCCAAGATGCTCATGGAGCTGAGCGCTGGCGCCGCCAACTTCAAAGACCAGAACGACTTCAGCCTGCAGGACGTGGAGGTGAGTCTAGCAGTTCCGTAAAACACATTCCCCATGTACCTGTCTAAATACACTGGTATTGTCTTTTAAGGAGGGGTCTGCTGTTACATGGACTGTAAGACAGTAACACGTGAATGTTCTCAGATTTAGAACCTCAAGTTTCTTTATAGATAAGCATTTCATACAGAGAGGTAGTTCAGTGTCCTTTCCAAAATTAAAA
>JAVQKI010398297.1:0-10189 GCA_036025975.1 Nematalosa erebi
CTCTCTCTCTCTCTCTCTCTCTCTCTCTCTCTCTCTCTCTCTCTCTCTCTCTCAGTTTTGTCTGTCTTTATCTTGTCTATACCCTCCTTCTCTCTCTCTCTTTCTCTTTCTCTCGCTTGCTTTAGCCTGTCTATACCCACCTTCTCTCTCTTTTTTTTTTTTCTACCCTTTCTCCTGTCCTTCGGACCCTCTCCCTCCCCCCTTCCCCTGCTACTCATTACCCAAAGTCGAGGCGGCGTAGACGCAGCGTCGGTGACCTTCCGATCCCTCCCAGCCTCCGGTAAAACAAACAGCTTCAGCGATTGCTCGGCACACAGGGCCCGCAGCAGAGCATCTGAATCACGTCTGAGTCACCCCAGCGACTCTTGCGAGAGAGGCCCGAACAGCACAGCTTGGAACTGGGGTGTGGATTTGGGGTGAGGGTTGGGGGGGGGGGGGTAGGGGGGAGGTAGGATGGCGGTTTGGACTGAGCTGGGCTGTGTTGGTTTAAGCGAGAGCCTCCCACTGTTGGTATTGCTTCACATGGGGATGAAATGAACTAAGCAGGGCCTGTTTCTGAGAAGTTGTCACAAAATGATTTCAAACAAGTCTCGGGGAAAAAAACAGGGGGCCGAGAGATGGTAGGGGGAAGGGGAATCAGGAGGTGGGGATTGGGTGGGGGTGAAAAAACAACAAACTTTGTGTGAGGCTTTGATGCCTGGTGGTGGTTGTCGAATCATCCGAAAGAAACGTTTCTTCTGCCCGCCCCCGCCCTTACAGTCCCCCCCGCCTGCTTTCCTCCCTCCCACCTCCCCACAAATGACCCTAATTTGCTCTAGAGCGAAGCTTCAAAAGCAAGCCGTGCAGCTTAGCCCATAAAGACCCCCATACGTGTCAAACCCGTTAACGCGCCTCGAAGGTTACAATTTTGCTTGGCCCGGCCCCCGACTGTTTCCCAACCAGGCAATGAACTTCACTCCCATTACTGTTATTGGTGTGTAATTACTTAGTAATGTGTTTCTCATCCAGCTCGCTGTTGACACTGCCGTTTGCATTGGAATGTGCCGCTCTGCAGTAACTTGTTAGAAAACCCGTGGGGTTACCAATTGCGTTGTCTTTATGGGGCACTGTAAACAACAGTTAGGCCTACCTCCCTGCTCTTATGTGCATAGCTGAGATGTTGTGCAGATATTTATACTGTGTGCGTTGCAAGACACATCATATACATGCCAATTAAGATCTCAGTGAGGTTGGGGAGGTGGTGGAGAATTACATACTTAGCTGTTTTTTTTTTTTTTTGTATGTGGTGAGGGTGAGGGTTGCAATGATGTGTGGTAAACGACAGAATAGCAAGGAGAACTGAGGGCTGTGTTCAACGGAATATTGGATTGAGGTTTACTGATTTGATTCATTTTTAGTGTGCCGTAGAAGCACAGCTAATGAATGTTAAACAGCCAGCCAACCACACACACACACACACACACACTTAGAGACACACACACACACAGTACACCACAACACACAATCACACACACACAAAATTCATCGATGCACTGCATATGACCAGGTGGCAGTTTGTTGCAAATGATCTGTGTGTTTTTCTGAAGTCCCCCCTTGTTCGGCAGGGTATCATGAATATCTTTGTGTGTGTCCATGTCTGAGTCTTTCTGAACCTTACAGTATTGCTCATTGGTCCATTTGGTCAGGGCTGTGCAAGTAATCAGGCGAAGTGGCTTTAGAGCAGTCTTGTACAAGCAGTCACCTTTTTTTTCAGCCATCTTTCGTTCCTTTCCCATCTCTTTTCTTGCTCATAGTCAGATGCTTGTCTCTCTATCTCTTTCTTTCTCTCTCTCCTCCTCTCTCCCCCTCCTTCTCCATGTCATCTTCATTTCTCTCTTCATTCTGTTTTTTTTTTTTTTTCTTTCATTTCTCCTTTCTCTCTGCTCATGTTCTCTCAGAGAGCCTGTGTGTCCTTGTCCCCCTTGGCTGTCACTTGTCGTCCTCCCACACAGTAGCTCTAGGGCCTACTTGTCTCTTTCGCCCCCTGATAAGTAAAAAAAAAAAAAAAAAAAAAAAACACGTGCTCTTTAATATAGCATTTCAGATTAGCCAGTACTTCACCTTGGGTGGCTGTTGTTCAGAAACTAGCTGCTGAGCATTATGTAGTCTTAAAGTTTACTTTACATAATGCAGCTGAAACGCACATGCAGTGACAACCGTATTGCAGTGACAAGCATAGTGTACAGTATAAGAGAGAAATGTGGTGTGATGCTCCTAGCTTCAGAGAGCTCTTAACAACGGTAGCACCAAGAGGGCATCAGGTACCCTGTAAATTGCTCTAAAGGTGCTTCGAGGAGTTTTGTAGTGGAAAATATTATTGGTATATAGCGCGTATGACAATACAACTATTTAACTTCATGTTCAAAACACTTATACTGCTCTGTCTGTGTTGTCTACAGTTTGTCTTGTCATCTCTCCTGTGCGGTCAAGACAATGTTCTGCATTAAAGATGACTTGACTCCTGCAAAACCCTTCACAGGTTCTTTGAAAGCTGTTGACTAAACACATGAATTGAGAGGAGGTTAAGTACTGTAGGTGCAAGGTCTTGCCTGTGCAGCTTAGCTGTGTCTTACCTTGAAAGTCTCCAAAAACATTTGCAATCATTGCTTCATCAACAGTACAGTGGCAGCAGATGCACTGAGTGAACTTGAGTTGAAGTTTGCAACTCAATATAACTTCAGTTGGAGCAGCGCTGTGCTGCACACAAGCAGGATGACTGAGCGAGGCTTTTTCATCTTATTGTTTTTAAAGACCCTGATCCTCACAGTGAAAGAATAGGCCACATGTTTGAGTTTGTTGAAGGCTAGCTGGCTCTTCATCCCCCCACTCCCCAACCTCTCTCTCTCTCTCTCTCTCTCTCTCTCTCTCTCTCTTTCCCTTTCTTCTCACTCTTCTCCAGACTGTGGGACGGGCAGCAAAGCCCCCAGTGTGGAGTGAGACGTGGGCTTGCGCTCCGCAACGTAAACATCCGCTAAATGTTTGGCCTAAAATAGACAAGCAATCAAACTCCTCCAGTAAACCCCCCCCCAACCCTAGAGAAGAAAAAGAAGAAGAAGAAGAACAGAAAAAGAAAAACAACACCCATCACCATGAGGCTGAGGCAGATTCATTTTTGAAACAAAGGATGGTAGCTTGGATGGTGCAGATTTGGTCTCAGAGGTTTGTTGTGGAGTTTTTAACAGCTTACATGAGGAGAGAGCAGGGCCCTGCCAAGGTCGATGGGTTTAGACCAGTTCCCATGTTGTGTGACTCCTGCTGACCTACAAAGACTGCCCTCTCTTCTTTGCTATGTCTGGATAAAAATTGGCCGCTTAATATAGATGTACCGGTAATTAGGGATCTACATTATGTCTAGGAGTTCGTTTTCCAAAAGCAGTTGCTAACCAAATACTCAACTTTATTGGTTGCAATGCAATTACCCATTCTCAACCAACTTAGTTGCTTGCTGGTTAGCAATTATGCTTTTGTGAAACGCTCCCCAGGTTGGTGCCCTCTCAAGGTTTTGTAGAAAGGTGGGCTAATCAACAACACCATTCATTAGCTTATTAGACATTTTTCAAAGGCTACACTTTTTGCCAAGAGACGTGGTGGTGAGCCACAGACGTTCCCACTGAAACAATTTATATTCTTCTTAAAGCAAACTGTTGCTTTAGTAATCTCTTATTAACCATGATGAGGTTCATGCAAAGCTCTACTCCTTAGAAACTGTAAGGGGCCTTCATGGATGGCCAGAGTCAAAGGAATTCAGTGATGGAGCATTAACCTCACCCAACTGTGTGTGTTTGAAGGTGTGTGAGTGAGTGTTCTGATGCGTGAGGTTTGCTTCCCTTGGCAATTGGTGTTCTCAGACATGCATCAGTGGCTTGTAACATTTTGGGAAAGCAACGCATACACACCGTATGCATATTTCTGTAAGGCCCAATTGAACTGTACCAAGGTCTGCGGAAGAAAATCACTTTCACAGAAACCACAGCGCTTTTGGGAAAGTGCGACCAAACAAATAAAGCAAAACCTTCCAAGTGAGTAAGTCTATAGAGTCATGCACTCAGGGAGGCACCATGAAACTATCATCTACCCCCACCCACCTTGTCACACACACACACCACACACACACACATGCTCACTCTTCATGTGGTCTGTTGATATGGATCACTGACCTTGTGGAGAATGTGGTCAGGGTGACCGGCTTCTCCAGGCTGCCGCTGAACGCCTCCAACCGCCTGACTTGTCTCAGCCAACTCCTTCATCCTGGAACCATCAGTGATGTTTAACCCAACGCCTGGGTCAATTTTCAACATCTCTGTTTAATTGCCTTGTGGTAGAACTTGTTTGCAAGCCCCCATCCCCCCAAGGAAAAAGGCCCATTCAGCACTTTGGCAGTGTGTTGGGGGAGCTACTTGGTTTTGAAGAGACTGAAAGTAGTACAAATCTGAGCAGCTTTACTTGATAGATGACATGAGATGAGTCCATGTCATGACATGGCCGTTGATTCTGTTATTATTGAGGGGAATTTCCAACAACCGTTTACGCTGGCAGGGCCAAGGCCACAGCGGACTGAAAACTTTTTCTCTCTTTTTCTTTCTCTCTCTCTCTCTCTCGCTCTCTCCCTCTCTCTTCAAACAGGAATTACAATCCTGGAACTGTGGCATACTTGCTGTGAGCAATGATTTAGGGTGATGTAGTGTGTGATGTGTGGTCCACAGTCACCATCTGATGCTCAAAGTTGGCACCATTTCAGGATGGCTTTGCATTCAAAGGGAATATCCTAGATTTCTGAAGGGTCTATGTGCTGCAGAAGTGGTTTTTCTGAAGAAGGTATATTTTTATGAAGATGAAGGTGTTTTTTTTTTTGTGGTTGTTGTTGTTGTTGTTTGTTTTTTGGGAGACACATGTAGACAATTTATAGCCAGGCTAGGAGTACGTAGTGCTTCCACTCAATTTTTTTTTTAGCTCCACTACTGTGTCAGGGAGTCAGGCCGAAGCTTCGGTTAGACAGCTTTCGGACGGGCGAATCATCGAACAGAGGGAGGGCTGAAAGTGATAACATTGAATTCAAATGGTGCATTCCATCGCGTATCATCACAAGCGGTAGCGATTGGTTGAAACAGAGTGTCTGCCCACTGTGGAGCGAATACATGCCAGTTGATAGGGTTCAGACTCTTTGCATGAAGTAAAACGCGAAAGCGGCTGATGCATTAGGCTAGAGTTAACATTTTGCAAGGTCTGACCTCACTATGCCTTTTATCATCCAGTTCCCACAGCGTGTCATTGGCTGCCTCCACTGGATTGTGTGTTATACCTTTCACAAGCACTGTTTCCCTCTGTTGCAGATGCGCCTCTCACAAAAGCGTAAGTTGGCTAAAAGACCAACGCATTCTGGCATCTGTTTCTGTGGCCGTTAATATGAGTAGGTGTGTGTCCCAAGTGCTCCGAGTCTGCGCAGTCAAGGATCTGAAACGGTCTGGTTTTGAATGCAGTGGCTGTAAACCTCACACCCAAAGCTGCCAAAAGAACACTAGCTTTAAAATTTGTGTGCCAAGTTCTTGCGTTAGAGACGATGCCTTTAGCATTGGCCTGATTGAAATTGGGGGCTTTGAACTCTCAAGCAAGATGAAAAATTCTTGTCACAAGTTAGATTTATTTTTTCAGCAGTTCAGTTGTACAAAGTTGCACACTTCATAGAAAATGTAAAGGGGGAGGACATTTTGGAAGCATTTGTTCTTGCCTGGATCCAAAACCCCTTGCACAATTTTCATGCATGAAAAAGGTATGTATTTGCTTTTCAGCTGTGCAAGCTGCAAAAGTGTATGTTTCATATTTTCAAGGCAAATTTGTTGACTGTTAGCCCCCTGGCTTGCTAGTTGGGATAAAAACTCTGCAATGCCTTCCCAGCTTTCCTGAGGGTCAGCTCTGTAGGTCAGATACAGAGTTCAACAGGTCATCAGCAGGCCTCATCTGTCTCCTGTCAGTTCTCTGGCCTGCTCCAAGTATCTGCATTTGCATGTTGTAGTACCACCTGTTCCCTTACTGTTTCTAGTGCTCACTCTCTCTCTCCACCATTTCTGCTTTCTCTCTCTCCCTCTCTCTTGGTCTGTCTCTGTCTCTTCATCAGTCCCTCTCTCTCTATCTGTCGGTTTCTCTCTCTCTCTCTAAAAAGTAAGTAGGCGAGCACATGGCCTTTTTGACCATTCCATTGCTTTTTAGTTTGTGTGGGAGGCTGAACACCCACTGACTATGAGCAAAACCATGTAGTGAAGACAGAAGTTGTTATGCACAAGCCTAGCGTTTTACTCACAACCATGCCATCCCTAGTATCTGGGTATTCCCTCTTACCTGGAAACTGTTTGCCTTCTTGCTCCGAGTGTGCTGACATACGCAGGCATGTTTTGAGTGATCTAAGAATTGACTCTAGGGTTGACCTCTTTGTTGTACTAGTACAAATCGAACTTATTTTGTGAGTGTGTTTGTGTCTGTGTGTTTGTTTGTGTGTGTGTGTGTGTGTGTGTGTGTGTGTGTGTGTGTTTCACAATTGTTTTAAAGCCAGATGGTGTCTGGTGAGTGCCATCAAAACAACGGTAATGGGGGTGTAACTGTTACCCTGTGTGTGTGTACGTGTGTGTGTGTGATTTAATATATAAATAGGCTGTTGGGTCCTGCTTTGACTATTTTAATGCAAGAAGCCAGGTAAAACAGTACGTGCATAATCTGACTGTGTGTGGAGGAAGATTCCCTTCGTCATTCACCCACGCTCTTGTTTCTCTCCTTCTCCTCTTCCCTTATCCCCCTCTCTTGTTATCGCCCACCCCTCTCCTTCTGCCTCTTTGGAGTTTGTGCTCTCAATGTCTTCATTGCTCTCTCTCTTTCTCTATCTGTCTCTTTCTGTTTTTCTTTCTTTCTGTCTGTCTCTCACTCACGCAGTCTCCCTCTCTCTCGCCCTCCCTCAGTCAGTGAGGCCCAGCCCCCTCTGTCCCGGGCCAAAATGGTGTGGGAGTTTAAGTAAACTCCCTCTGGCTTATTTGAAGTGATACAAAAGTTCAGACGCTAGGCAGGGGCGGCACTCAATAGACCAGCTGGCCATAATGGGAGCGCGGTGTTGCCGGGGCGACGGCGCCTGTGCAGGGAAGAATGCTGAGAGAGAGAGAGGAATGCTGCGCAATCCTGCCATGCACCTCCTGACCGCAAACTGGCTGTGAGTGAGTGAAGAGAGGAGAGGATGGAGAGAAAAAGTGAGAGTGTAAGGGAATGGGTGTGGGTGGGACACAGACACAGACACAGACACAGACACAGACACAGACACAGACACAGACACAGACACGCTTGTATTGAAAGACCCATCATTGTTGATGAGCTCTTATCCACTCCCCATTCTTTGCTTACTTCCGAAAGCAGCAGTGGCCCACCCCCTACCATCGTATCCCGGTCTTCTCCTGCCTCAAAGGAGCTCCTGCCAGTACTATTGCAAATCTTGAAAGAGTGATGTGGCAAATTTATAATCCATACTAAGTTTTCAGTTTACAGTGTTATCAGAGATGCTTAGTATCGTCCATCTGGAAATAAGTTCTAGCCCATTTTCTCAGTCTAATTTATTTCTCCTCCATGCGATGATGGATTGAAAAACATGATTGACATCTTGACTGCATTGTCTTCTGCTTAAAGCAAACTTTCTCTTTAAGACTGTTCATTTTCCCCACATGAATACACTCCCATGTCTCATGGTGATAATATTTATGATTGGATGAAGGAGGAGAATGGAAGAGAGTTTCTGTCACCTCTGGCCCTTTTTGTCTCACCATCTCCAGTACACTATTTAAAAAATGGTTTGCGACCTTCAGCTGAGAGGAGAGCACTGAAAAGGTTTTTATTTATTTTTTTTCCCTTTCACTAAGTGGTGAGTCACTAAGCTTAGTCATGATAGGTCCTTTTTCTTGACAGCAAAAAATGATGGCTGAATGTCACAGATACACTATGAAAGGTGATGAAGTGCTTCTGAGGCATTTTGGCAAGAAATGATGGAAAAATAAACAGCTTGAGCAAGCCTTTGGCTTCGGGTCGCTTCCACTCAATCACAGGCGTGAAAAACACTTGTGCCGCTTGTGTGGTGTGTTTGTCCACTAACCCAGAGTCCCAAGGCAATCCTGTTGAATAGTCCACCCACTTCATGGCATCCAAAAGGTAATGAAAGCACGAAATACGCAAATCGCTGGAGTTTTCCAACCCTGAAATCATCTCTGTCGTAGAATGCATTAGAACGCTTAAGAATTAGGGCTGAGCAGTGCGTGTTTGTAGTGGCCATAGGACACATTTAGCTGTGGCCTAAAGAAAATTGTCATGTCCACAACCAAACCACAAGACTGCAGTGATCTGAAGGAAGCAGTAATAGGAAAAACAAGATTTTAGTGACATGAAATGATGAAATAACATAATAACTGCTGACCTCATATACTGTATGTTTTTTTTTTTAACCTAAGGCTAAAATTTGTTTGATACATTATGCATCTACAGTACTGCGTGTCAGTGCCACGTAATTTCGTTCAAATATGCACTGTTGTGTATTATCTGAATGACAATAGATAACTGTCTGTCTAAGGCAACGTACTAATATAAAGTCAGCCTCAGTCATTTTTCTCTAGGCCGAGATGTCAAATAAAATAGCTCAAATTGCTTGATTTCTTGTTCTTTGAACTGTGCACAGTAGTAGCAAATATTAGCATTATCGCCAGCTCTTACTGTCCGATTTCTACAGCATGGTAGTAGTTAGGGTACACAGGGTCCGGTGGAATGAAATTAGTCCCTGGTATTTTGCCTGTGTGTTTGTGAGTGTGTGAGAGAGAGGGGGAGAGGGACAGTTGTATTAAGACCAGCATAGAGTCTATATAGAACGACAGAGATGGATGGCATGACCTGCCTCTGTTCATCTCTGGATGGCCAAATGTAGTTATGCCCCATGCCCAGAGCCGCCTGCACCTGGAGCAGCCTGCTGAGTGCCAAGTGTCACTTCAAATGAATGGGGGTGCATTGATGGCATCGTGCAAAACAAATAACGAGGCATTCCTCACAAACCAGCCCTGTGTCCACGAACCGACTCCCATCGCATGACTGCAATCAGTCGAGTAAAATCCCACCACCAGCCAGCACCCACCCACCTTAGACGCTCCTGTCCCCCACCCACCCACACCCAGTCAAGCAGCCGGAGTGCCAGCTCAGCTGAAAGCAAGGCCTCGGCCTCGGGCCCTGGCCGCACCGGTTCCCTCCAACGTGGGAGGGTTCATGACAGCGGGTAAGATCCCGGGAGTAAATCTTTGTCCTAATTAGTGGGTGTGTGTCTCCGACCTACCAGCAGCATGTTGATTGCATGTTGGTTGGAGATACTCGTCTCTGCCATCCCGTCCAGAGGGCTCCACAAAGTCGGTTTATATTTTTAAACCCACTTTTTCCTCCACCGTATTTGTCATATTTTTAACCCTTTTCTAGGGCCACATACAGTATGTTGGCTTAGGTGTGGCTGCTGCGTAGCCTGAAGTGTTGTGTGCATCACTTTGATAAAAAAAACTGTCGGCAAAGTGAAACAAAAAAGAACGCAACTGGTTCATAGTGGCATTTACGACAGTTGCAAAACTAGATTTGTTTCTGGGTGACATGGGGCATGTTTCTAAACCCACCAAGTGATTTGATGTTC
The DNA here is from genome assembly GCA_036025975.1 of Nematalosa erebi. NCBI lineage: Eukaryota > Metazoa > Chordata > Actinopteri > Clupeiformes > Clupeidae > Nematalosa > Nematalosa erebi. The sequence goes on from JAVQKI010398297.1 coordinate 9,716, forward strand.
ATTTTGCACATGCACAGTTTCTATTTTACCTCCGGTGGTGTTGAACCTTGTCAGTCAGCAGTAACAGATGGCTCATTTCAATATTGGCTGAGAAACTTAAAAAAATGAAAGTCTGTTTTTGGATGGATGAATGAATGGATGGATAATATTTCAGTCTTGAAGAAACTAACCCAGGCACTTGACTTCAACCCTGTGCTGTGCACCCTAGTCTATGAATGCTCCTGCCTCCCCATGGTGGGAAAGAGTGGCTGTATGCAGAATTTACTCAATAGATTCAGTTTGGATTTCACCTGTAGATGTCTATAGTGTGAGAGTTTCCTCTCATTTTTGATGACAAATTACTACTTTTCAGTTCAGAAACTATTCCTGTTGCCTTCCTTCACATTTCCTTTTCTCTCTCTCTCTCTCTCTCTCTCTCTCTCTCTCTCTCTCTCTCTCTCTCTCTCTCTCCCCTCTCCCTCTCCCTCTCCCCGT
>JAVQKI010398302.1:0-10256 GCA_036025975.1 Nematalosa erebi
GTTTTAATTTGGCAGAACAAAACTAACAGAATATACCACTGAAAGTGTACGATATTCCAAATGTTTTTAGATTTTGTTGCAATCAGTAAAGTTCAATATTATAAACAATAACAATACAATAATTGACTTTAACCTTGTATGAGAAACAACAGGTGGGGCCATTTCCTCAGTCTGTGGTGATGAGAGACTTGTGAATGGCAAGCATCTTTCTCCACCTGTGATCATGTGAATTCATTTAATGCACATTCAGTTGGTTCAGTAAGGCTGTTATCTTTGCTTGAAGTCTCAATCCAAGTAGCCTACCAATCAGTGCCTTGACAGTCAGAGCTTGCAGCTTGTGTGGAACAGTTTTACTGTCCTGAGAAAAAAAATAGTGTCTGGATGACAAAGTTTGAGATTAACCTTGACTACACTCACCTCCCTCAGCCTGCCATCCCCACCCATCAGACTGTGAAATAGGAGAATCTCTGATTAGCAACGTTTGTATAGCTAACAATTAAAATCTGCCATGCTGGAAGTGATACAGTCATCCATCCTTAAAATTAGTACCCCCACCCCTCAACCTAAACACACACACACACACACACACACACACACACACACACACACACACACACACACACACACACACATACACACCTCCTTCATTATTAGGAAAGACCAACTTCTCCATTCAGCACACACACTCCCTCTGTGCACGTCTATGAATATTTATAAACCTAGGTGTTGCTATGAATACCTCACCTGGCTACTGAGTGACTACCCAGTTGGGTTTCCTCACTTCCCCAGACGGTAATTAAAAACAGGGCCATGAATGACTGGCCTAGCTTGAAGGAGCAGTCTGTGACTGATGTCGGGATGCAGAGTTCTCTAGGTCCTAAGGGAGTGGCGGGGAACTTTGTCGTTCTCTCTTGAGTGTGCCCGTCTTTGTGATGCAAAACCTTTCATCCGTCCCCCAGCCTATTATTCAGGCCACTGATGAAAAACAAAACAAGAGACCTGAGCGTCGGCACACGCTACAAATTGATAACTTCCACCTGCTGATAGCGATTTAATGTTCTTGTTGCACAGAGGAAAATGACAAATTGAGAAATATTTACTCAAATCTTACTACATTTAAGTATGCAGCAGATTCCACAAATATAAATAATCAAAGAATACACAATGTAAAATAATACAAGAAACACTGCATGTGATCATGTGGATTGTGTGTGTGTGTGTGTGTGTGTGTGAGTGTGTGAGTGTGTGTGCGCGTGTGTGTGCGGGTATGTGTTTGGTGTGTGTGGCTGGAAGCATGCACATATTTGTTTATGCATGTCCTTTTGCGTACACATGTGCATCTGTTGTGTTCTTTAAACAGACAGAAAGAAGGCCTTGTTTACCCCACAGCATCTCTTTTTCAGTACGTCAGTTCAGAGTACAGAAGAGTTGTAAACAAAACCTGCGGATAAAAGGCTACTGATAAAGATGTCAGTGCGAGCAGAGGAAATATACTTATCCAGCGCTATACAGACGGATACAAGAAGCTGTCAGCGCATGAAAGATAAGAGAAATATGAGCAAGATCTGAGATATTATTACCTACCCTTGGGCTTCAGGCTCTGCCACCGCCAGACAAAACAACTTGATAAATGTTGAACATTCTTCAGAAGCCTCATGTTCATCTCATACATATATATATAAATGTTTGCATTTTAATGGGCAGTAGCGACATTAGTAATACATTCTCATATAACTGAAATAGAAAAAAGCCATTGTGTGTTTATGTGTGTGTTTCATTTTGATTATTATGGCAGCTATTCAGGAAATGACTGCAGGAGCTGAAATGACACTGTGAAATACTGTAAAGAAAGACAGACATGTCGCAATGGAGGATGCTATATGTGTGGTAGCAGTGGGTGGGTGAGGGGGTAAATGGTGATTGAAGGGCTACTGGACCGGAAATAGAGCAGTTTCTCAAGGTCTTATTAGGTTTCATTGGTGGTGTCTGACTGTAGACAAGCTGTAAGAGGTATAATTCAGTAGGGGGAGCTGTGGGACTTTCATTTGGATGCGGACAGAAAAACACAGAAACACAAATGCCAGTGTGATAATATTTTACCCCACATTTACCCTATCCACAATGCACATTTGTAACAGAAAATGTGTAGTTTATAAATCAGCAAAAGTACATATGGTTGAAAGAAAAGACAGTAATAAGCGAATAAACAAAAAGATGACTGAAGTGGAAAATAAATCATGGGGAAAGGCAATGTTATGTTTCACAGTTAGCACATAGACATAGTGAAACACACTTTCATGTGTGCTACATTTGGGCTCTTCTTTGGTACGTACAGCAGGTCATATTTATTGATGGCCTGATATTAAAAATACATAAGGTGTTGCAAGGCTGAATCCGATTATCTCAGCCTTGGCTTAACAGTGGAGGCAGATCTGAAAGAGGAAAGGCAGTGGTGCTGTTTGAAACATTTGCATTCCGTTGCACATGGGCTCAAGTAGAACAGTTGAGCGTATAGTGTTGCATATTTGATGATGGAAGCGCTCCTGAAATGAAATAAGTTAATTTTCCTCTTATCAGTGATGAAATGTAGTAGTGTTATCACATGTGGAATAGATGATACTGTATGCGCTACAGACGCATGTTGTTTGTTCCTTGCAGATGAATCATTCAGCTTGGAGCTGAAACATGACTTGTGTTTCAATGTAACATGGATATGAATAGCAATCATTTGTTGAACACAAACTGGAGAACAAACATCAGGCAGTGATAAAAATATGTGGCCAATTCCGCGCAAACTGTCACAGCCAGAACACCAACAAAACGCCATGGTGTTTGTATGATGTGAATGCTTATGTGAAAAGTTTTATAACATTTGTTTTACAGCCAAGAACAGAGAATGCTCGAAAGTAATCATCATTCACATCATCCCATACCATGGCATTGTGTTGGTGTTATGGATGTGACAGTTTGGGTGGAATTGCCCGTGTATTTTCTTATGAACAGGCAAACCTGCTCAGGAGGGTGCACACACACTCACACACACACATAAAATTAAACCACAACAATACACAATGGTATCTAACAAAACGTCCGCCATAGTGATTTCTTCAAAGCACTGCCAATATGACTAATGACCTCCAAAGACATTTTGTGCTATTTTGCATGTAATCTAATGTGGACTAAATTACTGGCCTTCAGCTGGTTCTATGGACGTGTACAAATCATTATGCAACAGTATTTGTTTGTCCATAATGCCTATGGTGTTTCTACTTCTGACAGTTATCATGTCATTGGTTTTGCATTGGGCAACGTCAGTATATACTCAATATCTATATTTTTTGGCATGTTCTTGGGTATGTTTTTCAAGGCCAACTGTTCGGGGACTGTCTGTATTGTCGGGCAGTGGGTTTGCCAAATGTGCCTCCAGCTCATGTTGGGTGATCCCCAGGATGTGATTGACTGGGACTCCTTGTGCTGTCCGCTGGGTCATCCATCTGCCTCTCTGAGGGACTGCTGGAGGCACAGCTCCTCCATCTCCAGGGAGGTTGGCTCTCGGAGCCCAGAAAGCCATACATTAAAGGCTTTGTTGCGCACACTGCGCCATCATCACATGACCTTGAGTATCCCCACCGCTCTATTAGTCAGTGGTGCTGGAGGACTGTGCCCACTCTCAGTCTCGTGGTCTCATCCATTCACTGTGGCGCGCTCCGTCAAGAGCTGACATTAGCAGAAGAGATGCATATGAAATGAAGAGCGTGGAGCCCCAGCGCTCCGCTGGCACCTCTAAGGCAGGGCGAGGGGAACTGGAGCGTGCTGTAGGCATGCAGGGCGCAGGGGGCGTAATGAGCACAGGTAAGGGGGGAGGTGTGTGTGTGTGTGTGTGTGGAGGGAGGGGGGGGTGCTGTGCGTTTTTGCTCTCTCTCAGCAGATGTGCTTTAGGGCTCCTTACATTTGAGTGGAGAAATGACTGATCCATGTGCATTAAATGGAGGTTTTAGGATGTTGTTGGAACAAGTGTCACTGGCACCTCATTGTTGTTTCTACTTGAAAGATCTATATGTAGCACATGCAATTAATTGCATTTTACAGAATCTTTCATCCTCTTTTAGGATGATGGAATTAAAGTGACTTGAAAAGAGGAAAAGCCTCAAGTTAGTCAGTAATAAATATATATGCAGCAGCAGATATTAAAACACTGTGCTGCTTTTTATTTATGTATTATAATTATTATTATTATTTTTAAACCACAGCACATGATACTTTGACATGAGGAGACATTCTGGTGGCACAATGCAATAATACAATAATAGCACAGTTTCTGCTGTTGCTATGTTTTATCTGACCAAATGATCAGAGTTGGCCAGCTAACACAGCTCCTGAGGCGAGCATGTAACTAGTAATAATAACCATTACACAGTTACTTTTTCAAGGTACTTTGTGTAGCCCTGGCAAACTGGATGTGCCAGCCCCACAAAAAAAAAAAAAGAAAAAAAATCCTATATAAACCTAAATAACCACTTAGGTTAGTACCACTAACCTAATAACTTACTCAATCTCAATCAAATAATGTATGCATATAGTATATTAACCTTTAAATTCACAAAAATTGCATAGACTACTGTACATATCCTTGATGTTAGCATTTAATTGTAAGCACTGTCCACTATTCTGTGTAAGATGGTTTCTAGCAGTCTTGGCCGAAATCAGTGTGGCCATCGTATGTAATGGGATATAATCAGCAGTTCTTGGGGGCCCAAGCAATTGCCTGGTTTGCCTCCCCTGTTGCGACAGGCCTGATAACTCAGCGATATGAAATATGGTTAATGTGTTTTTAATGGTGGCAGTCTTTGGTGTTCGGCCCCTCTGTTCCATAAAGTGGTCCAGAGATGGTCAGCAGACCAGAGTTAACACACAAATGAAAAAAGACAAGCTTGGGGTTTGTCTCTTAGTCCGCCATGTGAAGTTTGAGGTAAAGTGACTGTAAGTGTTAAATATTCTTGTGGGGAAAGTCTGTAATTGCAACCCATTAATATTTAAATACTCAACGTGCTTTGATCTCACAGTATCCAAGCACCTCAATCAACATTGTTAACTATTCAGATTTCAGCAGTTATTTTTTATAAAGTGCGCTATAACCTGCTTAGAATATGCTATGTTTTATTTAACACTTTTTCAAATTTCATTTCAACACAAGTGGCAACATGGCACACTCCCCCTGGGAAACAGCAACACAGCAATGCACATTCCATCGCTGAGAGCAAGTGGGAATCATGTAAGGTCTTCCTTGATAGTCAAAAGGGTGCAATATTCATGGTGATAGAACAGTGTTTCTGTTGTAATGCAAGGTAAACATTGGCAACAAGAATGAATTAACTGATATACAGTGCTACTGATATACAGTCCTGAATGCCAAAGCTTGTATGATATAGGCTTTTTAAAAAAAGGACAAATTCCGTGAGTTGAACATCTTTTATTAGATCGATCGATCAATCAGTCGAAGTCGTTTTTAGAGTGTAGCACCACAACGGTTTCAATGAACTCTTAAGTAAGACAAAACATAGACAATACAGTAAAACCAAAAACAAAGAAAACTAAAATAAAACCACTGAACAGAGAATAGTGCCATTTAAGAAATGATGTGATGTGGTGTTTTAACTCAAGGCCACAGTCTTTCAGAAATATGAATTCTAAAGTGTACTTTCCTTTTTAATAAAATGCAAATGCTCTCTGACCAGCAGATTTTGTTCTTGACACATGACTGAAAGACCAGAGAGAGAGTGAAGAACATGTGTCGGTGTACTGTATAAGCTTAATGAAATCTAATTATGAAAGTCCCTCTGTAAGGCCCCTTAATAAGAGGTCCTTAAAGTCCATTCTAGCCATAACTTTTGAAAACATGTGACCTTATGGCTAAAAATAGATCTGAGGCCATCTTAATGTTCTGTAATGTTTTACACCATACCAGTCATCTTCATGCTTAATTTCTTCTTTAGCAAAAGTATGAAAACACTTTGTATTTAGTCAGGCGGAAACTACTTCAAGGTTGTTCATGTTGGTTTTGAATTGTTCCGCCCAAGTGTCATTTCAGGAACAACATACTCCAACGTGACACCTGAAGCCATTTTGTTAACACTGTTTGCATTTGTTAATCTGGAGCTGCGATTTTAACCCAGCTCCCTCAGTGACCCATGTTCCAACCAAGAATTACTCCCACTCTGTTATTCCTCAGCAACCCATAATGCTGCTAAGGCAGACTCGCCACACAGGACAGGATAATTAGCCTGCGTATCCAGACACACCACCAGCACATCTCAATTAGCTCTGCAGGTCTGTCTGGCCATGAGCTATTGGAGCTCATTAGCTATATCCCTGTAAATCCCTGCCACCAATCACATCAGCCTTAGAGCCATGGAGAGTCTGTGGGTGGGCTCAACATAACGACGACAGAGCAGCGCTGCTGTCGAAGCAGTTTTGGTAAACATCAAACATGCTCTGATTGGTTAATGCAACATCCATTTTGATATGCATCTGTTGGTGCCGCCCTTTGGATCTAGAGGGTCTATCGCTCATTGCCAGGCGATGTAGATTGGGTTCCCTGGCAACAGGATAATGACAATCATCTTAAATGAAGGTTCAATCATGAATGTTGATGGAGCACTGATTTATGGAGCAGTGTCCTTGTGTGAATGCAGTGTTTGTATTTTTAAATTCATGGCCACATGGATGATAAGGCTGATCCTAAACACGTCTGTAAACAAATAGAAACAGGTTGTCATGAGTCTGTTTGAATTGCGCTGGTACAGTCATTCCCCACACTTCAAAAGCGCATACTGGATGTAGAGTCTTTGATCTTTCCTGCCTGATTGCTGTTGCGGTTTCTAGAATAAGTCATGTAATAAGTCAGTTTGGTATTGGGAGTTTAAATGATCTTGAAATAAATTGTCACCATTTTGTATTTCGTGGCCTTGAAAGCCCTTTAGATTATTTTTGGGTATAACTCAACTATTCCAAGAGTAATTTGCAAGTACTTTTTTTGTCAACAAATCATACATTCTAGTAAGTAAGGGATAGCGTTCTGGGAGGCTGTCATGATCATGGACTAACTCCCTACAGAGTGATACAGGAGCCGTGGTACAAATACCGTGTAAACTAACATATATGTGTAGTGAAAACAGTGTATACTGTATACATTTGATACAGAAACTAATTGATGGTTTCTCCAAACGAGAGAGAAGGCCTGAGACATAATGGGCAGCGAGAACACCTTTGTACCAATTTACAGTCAAAGAAAAGAAAGTCAGTAAAGAAAACTAATATTTCTGTATCAGACATTGTGAGCCAAGTACTGTATCTGTCTGGGGCAAAAGTAGATGCGTGTGATCAATAATAAGCTACTGTACCTAGAGCATCAACAAAGGGAACCAGGTAGTCCTCCTGACCCAGCTGAAGGAGAGTCAGTGGGGCTAGGACTAGTCAGGTGTTAACAACATTTTTATGAGCAAAGGTCAAAGGAAAATTCAACTAAAATGATCAGATAACAACTGTGACAAACACTCAATTTTGAAGTATTATGAATTGAAAAGGGAAGCCTTCTGGCCTCAATTTGAGGATAAAAATGAGGGAATATCACTCCCTCATCAGATTCTTGTGCTGATCCCACTGGAAACGCTAAGTCCTTCTGCACAACGCCATCTCTTTTGGTGCATGGTGCATTAACTGTGACTATTGTCTGGTTGATGTAACTTTGTAGCATGGTGAATAGACTTGCATCATCAGCATCTTGTCAAACTCGTCTCCCTGGATTGCACTAATTAAGAGGGTAATTGGAGTTTGGCTGGCAAACAGGGCAATACTTTTAGCCACAGCAGAGCCTGCCTGCTCTGACTTCTCTGTTGTGGTATAAAAAGCAAGTTGGCTCGCTGCGGTAAGCCATGCTTTGTTTCCCTGACTCTTGAGTATACTGGTCACTGGCTCCCCCCTCCCAACTGTCTGTGTGAATGTATGTATGTTTGTTTGTAAAATGTGTCAGTAAATGTTATTTATGAGACGCATGTGTCTGATGTTGTGAAGTGTAACGAACCAGTGTACCTTAAGTAAATTGTAAGGGTTAGCTAAGCCAAACATTCTATCCTGGGGAATGACCTTAGGTGGCGTAGTCGACCCTCAGTGCTCCATTATGCTAGCCTGACAAGCCAGACTGAAACATCAAAATGTATAGCCTGGCCATGTCCGATGGTCAAGACTGGGCTCAGTCCTCGGGGCAAAGTCAGCAGTTCACTTTCAAACTGCCTCTTCACGCAATAGGGTAGCTCTACAACCAATCACAGCCATATTAGCTGTTTTCCTGCACTGTCACAGCCCTGTCATCATGGTGCTGAGCCTACTCAATGACTCTCAAAGATAGTGTTGTGATTAGGCCCGATGGTGTGTGGCTAGACGTACCGTTTGAACAAAACTATTTTTGCTACCATTACGTCTGGATTTCTAGGCTACCTTTATGCCTCACTGACATAGCTAATCTAACTTTATTGGATCCCCAAAAGTTTTTAGCTGGTTTGAAAACAGGCAGCCATTTCTCCTTGGAAGCCAATAAGATGCTCAGCATAACACAGTGTGACCAGGGGCACTTGCACTCTCAGTCTCAGTCAGTTTTATACATTTTGGATTTTTGTCTTAAATTCCTTTTATTTTCTAGGTGTGAGGTTCTGATGAAGGGCGTCTGCAAGAGTAAATTTATACAGAAAGAATGCACAGCCAACTAACGAGCCCATCTGTGCTGTCTCTCTCTGCAATCACCATTAAACGACATAACATTCAAAGAATGTGGTCATTCCATGACTTTTTTTTTAATACACAGCTTACTGACATGCAGTGGAGTTGATTGACAAAAAGAATATGTCATGGTCTGTGTATCAGTTAACAAATTAGGTTTCTCAGTTTTGCACTCCAACATAAACCCAAAAACACACACAACTATGGCTTATTCTATGGCTTATTCCACACACCCCACTACTCTCCTTCTCTCCAAACCAAATACCAGAACAGTAGCTTGATATGCACAGTGCATACTGCCATACTCCCCAGGCACCACTGCTTCTGACAATTAGCTTTTTATTAGTCGTATTATTTCTTTAGACTAGATTAGTATGGCTGGTTTAAGGGGAAACTGGGTCCTAGAAGTGAACCAACTGAATGAAAATGAATAAATCTGGTCTACAGCTGTCCATGTTGACTTCAAATGTAAACAACTGACCATTACATATAGTATCTACTTCAGAATATACCATTGCATAGTTACAGACCTACAGTACGACACATACTGTAGGCATTGGCACGGGCATGATGTAAAAATGACTATCACAATGTAGTCATGTTTGTTGCCTGTGGTATCAGCACCTTAGACTTTTTTTCACAGGTCGTGTCCCTTGCCTAGAGTGGATGGCATGCTGTCACCTAAGGAGGGAAGTTGAAGATGACAAAGGGGGGTTGATGGGGAGGGCGGGTTAATACAGGGTTTGGACTGGATTTTGGCATCAGCCAAAGGCTTATATTTGTGCACGCACCCAGCTCTTTAAATTGAGTTTTAGTCAAGGAAATCATTTTTAACTACTTTAATGGTTTAATTTTTAGCTTCCATGTTTTCAAAGAAAAATACTTTTTCATTCATAACTCTTATTAAATGTACAAAATAAATACACTATAGACTGGATGGGGCAAATAGATCAGATATTTTAGTAAGTAAGCTGAACATAGGCATTGTTTGGCATTATTATTAACATTTCAACTACATAATCTGTCACATTATCAAAGCACCAGTAAACCCCATCCAAAAATTTAATTAAACAAAACCCAGATTCATTTGGTCCATCTCACTCTTTTCTTTGACATGGAGGAAGAGACGTGGTGGTTGATCTATGCTTGGAGCTGAAGTTAAGGACAGCAGGAAATCCATCACTGTGTTAAGGTTCTCACACTGAACCTGCACTGACACCTACGGTTCAGATTTACATTTTTCCCCAGGAAGAATAATGACATAAATCATTGAGGTGTCATCAGCACAGATAATTACACTGTGAATTCCAAGCAAGTAGCTTGTCTGAGGGAGGCTCTCTGGAAGTTGCACCAGTGAAAGGAGAAATGACAGTGAAAAATGGCCTTGATATCTATGTGAAAATGAGAACTTAGAAGATGCAAATCATGTTCAGCATTTTTTTTCCTCTCCTTTTTTCTTTCTTTTTTTTTTTTTTTTTGCAGCT